>JAVKPL010002178.1:0-17758 GCA_032173675.1 Gastrolobium villosum
TTCATCTTTGTACGGTTATGATTTAGTGGGCGGAGATAAAATTATCTCAAGGAACTTGAGAAACGATAAGCCATATATATATGGGAAAAATGTTTATGCAGATAAGTTATCTGCATTTATTCCCAAAACGACGTCGTTTTGATATTGAAATCTTAAAAAATTATAAATATATAGACTATTATAACCCTGAAATAAATTAAAATTACAAAAACACCATGATTTCTACCCAAAATGACGTCGTATTGGCTTACTGCAGATAAGTTATCTGCAGTAATGGCAAAAAAAGAACCCCATGATTTATACCCAAAATGACATCGTATTGGCTTACTGCAGATAAGTTATCTGCAGTAATGGCAAAAAAAGAACCCTATATATATATATATATAGGTCAGGATCATTTTACACTAGTGTAAGTTACACTTTCAATCTTATCCGCTGATTCCATTTATATCTAAGGGCTTAACTTTTTTAGTAATGTGAGCCATTGGATACAAGTGGATCAATGATCAAGATTAATTGTAAAACTTCTAACTCTTACATTAATGTAAGAATATCCTACCTCATATATATATATATATATATATAGAGATCATTTGACTCTAGAGTAAGACTTAAAAGTCTTACTCCCCATCCTAGTCGTTGATTTCCATCTATCAAACGGTTATAGTTTAGGAAGTTATATTAATTAATTAATTATTAATTGTACTATAAATGACAACCGTTGATTTCCGTCCATCAACGGCTGAGATGGTAAGTAAGACTTAAAAGTCTTACTCTACAGTCAAAAGAACCCTTTAGAAAATTATATTAATTAATTATTAATTACATCACAAATGACAACCATTTATTTCCATCCATCAACGGTTGAGATGAGGAGTAAGATTTCTAAGTCTTACTCTAGAGTCAAAAGAACACTCCTATATATATATATATATATATATATATATATATATATATATATATATATATATATATATATATATATAAGTCAACTTACATTGGTGTAAGAATAATAAGTCTTACACAAAATTTTAACCGTTGATTTTCGTTAATCTAATGACTATAATTTATTGAGAATTAATAATTAATTAATAAGTGTTATTCAAAAAATTATAATCATTAGACTCATGAAAATCAACGATTAAGATTTGGTGTAAAATTTATTATTTTTACATTGTGTAAAAAAAATTGACTTAAATAAACACAAGGTGAAAATGAAGTTTTTCCTATATTTTATAAGAGGAGGTTATATTTATAAATTTTTTATTTACAAACTCTTATAAATTATACTATACATTTCCGGAAGTATACTAGGTCACACTGTGTTTTCTACGAAATACATAATATATTTCGTAAAAATTTATAAAAAAAATCTATAAACAAATCCTTCCACATTTTATAATACTTCAACACATAAACAGAGAACGCAATAATAGACTAAGGAGTTAATTTAGAAATTAGACAGTAAATGTAAAAAAATCTAGGACGATTCTAGCACTAAAAAGGAGCATGTATTATGTATATGGTCAAAATGGAATATGGTGAATAATTTTAAAATTTGGAAATTCAACCCGATTATCATAAAAAAAAGTTTTTTAAAAAAGGAAAGAAAATTGCACTGAAACAACAGGGATTTTTAGTCAATTTGTAGATTTAAGCAGACTTAATCCATTTGTAATTATATTATTAAAGATAACCTTTTCTGGCTCCCCTTCCCTTTTTACTACCGACTCAGATTCGTCGCCTGTGCAAGACAGAACTGGATATCAACTAATAACTCAAATATTGCACTCCAGAAATCACTAGAAAAACAAAATTATAATGCAAGTTTAGGGGTAAAATAGGCAAGTTAATTCAATTTTTAATAATGTTAAATGTGGACTTAGATAGAATAAAATTACATGGTGAAATTGATAAGAAAAGAAATCATATGGATGTAAGTGATAATAATTATAAAATATCTTAATTATCGCAAAATTTCTATGAGAATGTGCCCGTAACTAATTCATCCAGAAAAACATTAGTATTGCAGTCTTCCACGAATTAAAAAAAAATTACTATTTTGAAAAATAATATTATTTAGCTTCATCAATTTGTATGGGGTGGGTTCTTTACATTCTTAGTTATCTATTTATTGACTCACCATATATCACGCATTAAGAATTTTTCAAGGAAAAAAGTTATATGGAACCGAGCCAAAGTCGACATTCAGAATAGTTTATGAATTTAAAAAATAATTGTGAATTGTTGATTGTAGTTGCTTGAAAGGAAAATAATATTTAGAAAAATCGCCTCCGTAGGTTTGCAAAATATTTTATTCCATAAAAAAGACAACTCATGCAGACGAAAACGGAGTCAATGTTGGAGAAGGGGTGCCTTGCTTTTCAACAAAGACGTTAAGCAAAAATATGATTTTCATTTTTGAATTTTTTTTTTTTGTGTGGAGAATATCTTTGAATTTATTGACCACGCAACTATTTTCCGATCGCAATCATTAAATTCCTACGCGCTTGCTTCTGACTATACTATAACTCATAGACCCGTAGATAGTAGTTGACTTGGATAGCATGACGCCGAAATTAATTTTGAAAAAACAATGTTCAGACGGCCATTTTATTGAAACAATATTTTTAAAAAATTTATTTTATACATGACCCATTTTTATTTTTTGTTTTTTAAAAATGTTTCACATTTTGCGTAAATACCTCTCTTAGTTCCTAACAAATTTCACGATGTCTTCTTTAGTCCTCAGCAATAAAAAAGGTAATTTGTGATCTTTGTAATTTGAAAATAAAGGCTACATTAGTCATTTTGTTAGTTGGCATCCAACGAAGTTTGTAACGGTTGTAATTTTGGGAATGCTTTTCACAAACAATAAGAAGCTAACCGAAATAAGCAGTAAAAGAGAAAACATAAAGAAAGATAACACCAGAATTTTACAGTTTCAGAAACTCAGTATTAGTGAGTTTCTTACGTCCTGGGGCCTAAGGAGGGTTAAACGCCCTCTGAGAAAGCTCTATATTCAAATCAAGTTCAGAATCAGAGTTTACAATATATAACTTCAACTATACAGAAATTAATCATGCGAAGAAACTAAAAACAGGTAACAAGACAACAAGAAATACAATCTTGATAAACACACCAAGATTTACAGACAGAATCAAAGAAGTAAAGAGAACTTCCCAATCTTTGAGATACTAAGGAAACATAGTTCCTTTTACAAGATCTTTAAGCTGAACAACACCAGCTTAACCGATCTTCCTCACAAGGTTGAGCTTCCAATCTTTGACTGTCAATCAGAAAAGTACACCGATCAATAGAACCGTCTTGTTGAGATGAACAAGTTTCTCCAAATCACCATAGATCGAATCTCAGTGTATCACTCATTATTCTCTGAATGAAAACACTCACAAACCCTAGCAGACCTTCTGTTCGAGAGAGTTCCTTTTGGATGGTAACCGATCAGAAAAAATATCACACTCGACACTGTGCGCACACTGAGGTTAAGTGCCTCATTTGCCTTCACAAAGTAAAACAACATCGTTTTACTTGTGTTGCAAATGGGCCTCAGCCTTTCAGATTGGCCCAATACCAAAGCAAAGTTAACTGAGAAAAGCCCAACCAATAGCATAAAAAATAAGGATTCACATATCTATGTTTATGAAATATGCATAATAGTAACGATGCATACGTGGAATGTTAGTTTGGACAAAGGACGAAGTCGTTTTGAATATGACTGGGGGCGTTTGGTATAGGAGAAATTTTTATTTGTCCGGGAATCTAAAATTTTAAAAATAGGATTTTTACATTAAGTTTATGATAATATCCGGAAATTTAAAATTTAGAAAAATTCAGTTTCCCGGGAATCCTGAAGAATACCGCGTACCAAACGGCCCCACTAGTAGTGTGTATTACAAGCAGACGTCATCGTTGAGCAACATTACGCATCCACAACCTTGGTCGTTACTGTTGTGACACACTCACTTTACTGCTTACATGCAAAAAATTCCAAGCTTACTCGTGAGCTACATTACTGGTGAACCTTGTGACTTGGGGTGGTTTCTGGGTCAAGATCGCGTATGCACTTGCAAGGACTTGGAAGTCGGCTGCTTTTTTTGTGGTAGTACGAGAATACGGTTGTGGGTGTTAACTCGTTCCAAGAAGGTACGTGTTCTAAGACATTGTTTGTTATCCGTGATCCCCCTCACAATGGTTATGTAATTTATGTTGAATATGATCCTCCATGTGTCATCCCTAATAAAGTTAAGGTTAGGGTTTATAAAATACAATATTCACTAAACGTTTTGCAAGATGGTAGTTATACACAAGCACGACATAATATCTAAAACTTTTTCAATGAACTATAACACAAGTACAAGTTCTATTAATATTGAAAAAGTTCCTTGATTTACTATCCTATTCCTACCAATAATTGCCAGTTTAAAATATAAACAAAACAAACTCCTAACACTTATTGCTAACTACTTTTTCACACAACTTTTTTTACAAGGCAAGGATTTTCTTCTTCTACTACAGAACAAAACAATTATAATTACAAAGAACTTTGTGCTAACCTTTTAGAGAAAGAAAATCGTCAACAAATAAAAATAAAAAAATCCCACCAGCATATGATTTTTCTATGTTGAAAAGAAATTTTGAATTTAAAATATTGTTTTATTAGATAAGAATAGACTAGTTTGAATATGATCTGATTGTTAGTATTTTGTAGATAGGATAAAGTTGTTATTGTTGCCTATTCTTATGATATGGTTGTTATACCATCTTGTATATATAAACTCTATTCAGATGAGGAAATAATAAGAATGTTTATTCTTTGTAAGGTACTGTTTTGTTAACATGGTATCAGATGTTTCGATCTTGGGAACACGTTGCTTTCTTATTTTTTCCTTTGTTTTTCTTCACTTGCCCCTTGTCCCTCTCTCTTCCTTTCATTTTTCTTTTCCCTGACTACACCATACCTCCTCTTCTATCTTCCCTCAGAAATATCAAAACCTCTCATCAACCGTAACCCAACCCCATTTCCTGGATTTTTTTTATTTCCCTAAAAAACCCAATCGAACCCCTTCACAGTGAATCAATAGCTGAACCCAACCACTGACGTCCTTTCCCTATACATTTCCATGGCTGAATCCCCCCACACCGAGTCACCAGTATTTTCATCCACCATCCCTTCCCCATCCTCCAACATTGTTATTCTTCGGAAGGATCCAAAGTTGGATCTTGAAAGTACGTACGCGTATGTTAGGCACAAAAATCAGCAACGCATCACCATGGGACTCCCTCGACCCTCTTCTGATTCTGTGGCTCTCCTATCTCAGGTTCATCGTTCTTCTCCTTCTCCTCGTGCTAATGTTGTGTATGAAGGCATCCTAGGTAACTCTCTTGCTCTCTCTACTCACTTTCGGAATTCATCTTGGATTATTGATATTGGAGCGTCTGATCACATGATCTGTGATGCATCTTCCTTATTGAATTGTGGCCCTTGTAATCAGAAGAATATTACCACTGCTAATGGTGGGTCTGCGTATGTTACGGGTCAGGGCAATATTGTTTTATCCCCTACACTCACTCTTACCTCTGTTCTTGTGGTGCCTACCCTTGATTTCAATTTGCTTTCTGTTAGTAGACTCACATCTGACCTCAATTGCACTGTCATATTTTGGCCTACCTTTTGTATTTTTCAGGACGTCCAGAACCAAATGATTCTTGGCTATGGTGTTAGGCATGGCAACCTCTACTTTCTTGAACTCTCGGATTGTGACCCTGGTGTATCTGGCAGAGCATCTACTACTACTACTCAAGCATCTCATTCGGCTATTTGGCTCTGGCATAGAAGACTCGGTCACCTCTCTTTTGGTTATCTTCATAAATTACTTCCACATTTATTTTCGAATTGTAGTTTCTCTGATTCTCATTGCTCTACTTGTGAAATGGCTAAAAGCCATCGTATTACCTTTTATCCCAGTATGAATAAAAGTACCATTCCATTTCAAGTTGTCCATTCTGATGTTTGGGGACCTGCCAAGGTCCCATCTTTTTCTCATTCTTACTATTATGTATCTTTCATTGATGAATATACTCACATGGTGTGGATCTCTCTACTTAAAAATAAAAATGAAGTATTTAATGCTTTTAAGAGATTTCACAGTATGGTCAAAACCCAGTTTAACAGCTCAATCCAAATCCTTCAATCAGATAATGGATTAGAGTACAAAAATGGACCTTTTTCTGAATTCTTATCCTCTACTGGCATAAAACATCAGACCTCTTGTACCTACACACCTCAACAAAATGGATTGGCTAAGAGAAAAAATAGACAATTGTTGGAAATAGTGCGAGCCTCTTTATTTGGTATGCATGTCCCATCTTCCTACTGGGGTGAAGCTCTTCTATCCGCTGCTTACTTAATTAATCGCACTCCCTCTAGTGCCCTTAATTTTCTTACCCCGCACCAGAAACTTGAAACTTTCTTCTCTATCCCTCACAAAATGAATTTGGAACCTAGAGTCTTCGGTTGTACCGCCTATGTCCATATTCCTAAACCTCTCAGAAATAAACTTGAACCTTGTGCTAGGAAATGCATTTTTGTAGGATATTCTGATCTTCAAAAAGGGTACAGATGCTATGATCCAAAAACTCATAAAATGTATGTAACCCTTGAAGTCTTCTTTAAAGAATCTGAATCCTTTTACTCAGGGGGAGTCACCTCTCCTTCTTCTCAGGGGGAGATTAAATATACTGGAGAAGAAGATCTCTGGTTGACCACTTCTACAAATCCTAATCCACCACCTCCCACAAATTCGAGTTTCCCTTCTAATACATCTGAAGTTGCTCAATTGAATGAAAATTCTCCTCCACTGAATGAAACAGCTGGCAATTTGAATGAAAGTTCTCCTCAAGAAGCTCAACAAAGCATGCCTCACATAGCTGAATCACTTGATGAGGACAGTCCTGAAATAGATCATCAGTCCACTAATGAGGTAAATTCTGTCCTACATTTAAATTCTCCAATACCTGCTCCACAAACCAGAAAATTCGAAAGGCCCAATAAAGGTATACCAAGAGTAGCATATGAACCAGATCCGAAAACAAAAGTGAAATATCCCATTAGTAGTTATGTATCATCTCACCGATTATCGGGATCATATGCTCTAACAGTTGATCAATTATCCACTGTATGTATTCCTAATAGTGTGCAGGAAGCGTTAGAAAATCCTAAATGGAAGCAAGCAATGAACATTGAAACGGAGGCTCTCCAAAAGAATGAGACTTGGCAATTAACTTCGTTACCAAATGGCAAGAAGACAATCGGATGCAAATGGGTTTACACTGTAAAGCTTATGGCTGATGAAAGCATTGACAGATACAAAGCAAGACTCGTAGCAAAAGGATACACACAAAAATATAGTGTTGACTATCAAGATACTTTTGCTCCAGTAGCTAAACTCAACACAATTCGAATCCTGATATCTATAGCAACTAACAGAGATTGGCCTTTAAAGCAATTTGACGTCAAGAATGCTTTCTTGAATGGAGATTTAGAAGAAGAAGTCTACATGGAGGTCCCACCAGGAATAAAGCTAGCACCGAAAAAAGAAAATGTGGTTTGCAAACTAAAAAAGGCCTTGTATGGTCTTAAACAATCACCCAGAGCATGGTTCGGAAGATTCACAATGGCAATGAAGAAGTTTGGGTATAAGCAAAGTAATGGAAAAGTAGCAATACTCATTGTCTATGTAGATGATATGGTGTTAACAGGTGATGATGTAGAACATATGAAACTACCTGAAAAGAGGTTGGCTGCTGAATTTGAAATGAAGGACCTTGGCCATTTGAAATACTTTCTTGGAATAGAAGTTGCAAGATCCAAACAAGGAATTTTGTTGTCACAAAGAAAGTATATCCTGGACCTCTTAGCTGAAACTGGAATGATGGCTTGCAAACCAACCGATACTCCAATGGAGATGAATCACTCCCTTGCCATTTACCCAGATCAAGTTGAAGCAGATAAGAACAAATATCAAAGGTTAGTTGGGAAATTAATTTATTTATCTCATACTAGACCTGACATTGCTTATTCTGTGAGCATTATAAGCAGATTTATGCACTCTCCTAGTGAACAACATATGAATGCAGTTTATCGTATCCTTAGATACCTAAAGGGTACACCAGGAAAAGGCCTCTTATACTGTAAAAATGACAAGACTGGTGTTGAAGGATATACTGATTCTGACTGGGCAGGTGATAAAACTACTAGACAATCAACTTCAGGTTACTTTACCTTTGTAGAAGGCAACTTGGTCACATGGAGAAGCAAGAAACAAAAGGTGGTAGTAAGGTCAAGTGCTGAAGCAGAATATAGAGGGATGGCATATGGAATTTGTGAGTTATTATGGGTGAAAAGCATCTTAAATGATCTGGGAATCAGATATGATCAGCCTATGAATCTATATTGTGATAATAAAGTGATGTGCCTCTGGCAGGTGTGATTTTTCTGTGATAAAATTGACAAGAATTGAGTCATAAGAGAGCAAATTAAATACATATTGGCTAATTATATTGATTCTTTGAATGTCAATAATATTCACATTTTAATTGTATTTTTACAGGAAAATTATAGCACACTGTGAGTTCCAAGCATGACGCGGGTTGCAGCGAGCACATCAAAGTGGCGCTAGGTAGCAACAAAGTGGCGCTCCTGAGCGCAATATTACAGAAGTTTGGCGCAACCTAGCGCCCATTTACGAAAGAAAGCGGCGCGTCTCAGCGCAACAAGACAGAAGGTTGGCGCAAAGCAGCGCCAAATTACAAAGGAAATGGCGCAAGCTAGCGCCGCAAGACAGAAGACTGGCGCTAGCTAGCGCCTAAAAACAAATGAAATTGGCGCTAGTTAGCGCCAATGAATAGTAACAAAGTGGCGCTAACTAGCGCCATATATGTTGAAAAAATGGCGCCACCCAGCGCCAGTTTGGAGTGGCGCAAACGTGCGCCAATTCGGTGCCAACCGGCGCCGGTATGCGGGACGGATCTCCGTGTTTTCTGAGGGGCACTTTTGGAAAGGAAATAAAATATTATAAAAGTACCTCTTATGCAACTAGGTCAGCAGACTTGGCAGATCTGAAAAAAGGAAAAACACAGATACAGGTTAAGAGACAGATCTGAAGATTGGAGGAGAAGGGCATTGGATGTTCTTCGTTCTTCATCTACATCTAGTATTTCTTTATCTTTTGTTTTAATTTTATGTTGAATTTTAGATCAGCGATCAGTATGTTGATCGGCTAGATCATTTTTATTGTAGTCAGGGTCACGATCCATATGTGAACCTTTGATACGAAGGATTGATTTGTGATTTTTGGTTTATATAATTATCTTTATTTTTACTCTGTGCGAATTTGAGGATCAAAATCCTAGATAGGAATATTGGGGTTTTGATCTCGAAAGGGGGTAAGATAACAATCAGTATGCGTGCTAGGAATAGACGTGTATACGATTGCAGATGCTTAAATTATCGCGCCCATTGCTTGATCCCATGAGAAACATTGCAAGGAATTGGGGTTTCTCATGGGATTAAAGGGTTAACCCTGCAAGGAATTGAGGGTTAGCTATTAAATCTTTTAGATGATAATTTATCTGAGTAATTATATAAATAATTATTGTAAATCAATCCGGAGTAAAAAGCGGGGATCATTTGGTGAATGAACCCTGGCTACAATGCTTTTCTCATATCCTTTTTACAAATCATTTCTAATTTTTATTGTTTTATTTAACAAACCAAAAATACAAAAATAAGTCTTTTGTTTTCAGAATTCAATTTTACCCAATTTGACACTATTTGTCAAAATCCTATTTGAAAACTTTCATTCTTTAAGAAAAAGTTTAATTGATATTAGATCTCAATCCCTGTGGAGACGAACTTTTCTTATCACTTTATTACTTGTGCGATCGGTATACTTGCCGGAGAGCATCAAGTTTTTGGCGCCGTTGCCGGGGATTGGTTTATCTTATATCATATATTCTTGATCTTTAGGATTGGATTTGTGAATATTTGTGAATATTTTTATTTTCTTTATTTATTTTAATTTTTTTTATTTAAACAGTGCTACTAATCTCTTTTCTGAAGTTGTATGCGAGGTACTCTCCCAGAATTTCCACTTAATTTGGAAATCACTAGAGCAGAAAAGAGGAACAGAAAACTTGCTCGGAAAAAGCTTGCATTCAACGAGTTGGGAATTCTGTTCGAAGAAGCAAAAACAATGGCTGGGAACAATAATGAAGTGGACAATCCACTCATGGATACAATCCTCACACCAGCATTCAACAGACCTAATTCAAGCATTATTCATCCAGAAACGGGCAACAATTGGGAGCTCAAATCTGCCAACATTCAATTGGTAGAGCGAGCTCAGTTTGGCGGAGAAGCGGATGAGGACCCTCACAGGTTCATTGACAGATTTCTGATGATCTGTGACTCAACCAAGCACCCCCAGGTGTCCAATGATGCAGTCAGGCTGAGACTGTTTCCCTTTGCTCTTAAAGGGAAGGCTTTGAATTGGTTGGAAAGGCAACCAGCAAGAAGTATTCCATCATGGGAGATTCTTTCAAATAAATTCTTTGCTGAGTTCTTTTCCATGGAGAGGTTCAACCAAATGGTGAATGATATCACCAATTTCACTCAGGCTGAGGGTGAAACTATATGTGCAGCATGGAACCGCTTCAAGGATCTGATGAGGAGATGTCCTCATTACCCCATGACTAATGGTGATCAAGTCAGAATTTTTTTCAATGGGTGTAAACCTGAAGTGCGGATGGTATTGAATGGTGCAGCAGGTGGCAGCATCAAATCCTTGAGAGCAAATGAGACTCTTGAGTTAATTGAAAGAATGGCTGCCAACGAAAATGAAGGTTTGACAGCCAAGCCTAAGAGGGGAATTTTGCACCTAGATAATAATGATGTAGTCCTGGCTGAGAATAAATTGCTATCACAACAATTAGCAAATCTAACCTCAAGGGTAGATAAGATTCAGTTTTCTAATGTACAAGCTCAAGCTGCTGCAGTTGTTTGTGAATATTGCAAGGATGATCATGAGTCTAATGAATGTCCAACATTATTATCTGATGATCCTCCTCAACAGGTGCACGTAAATGGTGTGTGGTATGACCAGCGACCCCAACCACATAATATTTCAAGAAATCAGAATTTTCATCCAGGAAACAATAATTTCCAGCGGAAGGTGCAAGGTACTGGTCTTGATTTCAAATCAAATAATTATTTGCAACCACCACCAGTTCAACCAAAGGAACCTTCTGATTTAGAAAAGCTAGTGGGACAAATGGCCCAACATTCAAATGCTTTTATGGAGGAGACTCGAGCAAACACTAGGAATACACAAGCTTCTATCAAAAATTTGGAGAACCAAATTGGCCAGATTGCGAAGCAGGTGGCTGAAAGAACTCCAGGTACATTTCCTAGTAATACAGTCACCAATCCGAAGGATGATTGTTTGGCAATAACAACTAGAAGTGGTAAGTGTTGCGATCTCGGCAAGTGTACCGATCGTTCCAAGTAATAAAGTGATAAGTAAGTATCGTCTCCACAGGGATTGATAAACAATTACTACTATAACCAGTCCTCTTAAGTTAGATAAATCGATTGGTTGTTGACAAATAATTGTAATTAAATGACAATAAAAGTGAAAGATTTGTTTTTGTATTTTTCTGAAAAAGACTTAAAATAGATGAAGGAATGTTTTTGTAGAAAAAGTGATGAAGAAGACTGTAGCCAGGGTACATTCACCAATTGTTCCCAATTTTACTTCGGATTGATTCATAAAACCTATTGAAATTAACAACTCAGACAAATTATCATCTTTTAGAAATAATTAGTTAGATCCCAATCCCTTGGCGATCTAACCCTTTACTTCAATTGGAACCCTAATCCCTTAGTAATTCCGCCTGAAAATAAGCATTATGTAGATAAATCCCACGACTGCAATCCATACAAGTCTATCCCTAGAACATGCATGGAGAGTCATCTTTATCTCCTTTCAGGATCAGTATTCCAATATCCCTATTGTGAATCCTGATCCCCAGAATATCATTTCCTATTAGGTTGATCAGATCTAATAGAAATAATATCAATACGCTCAAGATAAAAGATGAAATATATTAATTCAATACATAGAATGATTCAATCCTTGTAACAATTGTTTACAAAGGGATCATGCCCCTGACTACAGAAATAGATCTAGCCAATCAACATCATGATCGCTGATCTAATTTCAACATGAATTGAAAATAGAAGAAGAAGAACACAAGAACGGAACGACGAACGCGAAGAACGCCCTCCTCCTTCAGCCGGATCTGCTCCTTCTAGGTCTTGTGGTGTATTCTGAGATCGTTTCCTTCAAAGGTTGAGTCTCTTTTTATAAGAGACTTTGACCTAAAATGTGAAATTTGAATTTCCATCTTTTCGCACCTCCCACGCTGATGGCGCGGATCTCACGCTCTCAGCGCGGGACCTTCTGCCAATTTTCTTCTTCCCACGCTCTGAGCGCCATTCCCGCGCTGTGAGCGTGAAATTACAAGATTGCCCTTCTGACGAAAAACCTTACAATTTATTACATAAACGTTTTAACGGAAATATTAAAGTATGAATTTATTACAGAAACGTTTAACGGAAAGATTTAATTAAAATAAATTTGAATTCAAATTTCGAATTTAAAATCTGAATTTGCTGCAAGCGCCATTCCCACGCTCGTAGCGTGAGCCTTTAGTTTCACTTTGTCCTTTTCAGCTCCAATTTGTGCATTTCTCCTATGAAACCAACATAAAATCAGTACATAACCTCAGATTAAGATATTTGACAAATTAACATTGATTTTACCCTTTTCTTGCATGAGATTAAGTAACATTTTTCCTCTTTTTATCTTAGAATTCCTTATATGCTGATCGCATATCAAATAATTCCCAGATTTAAACGTTGCTGTCCCCAGCAATGTACAAGACTCAATCTAGGAAATAATCAATTAATCCAACATAACATACCAGAGATACTCTCAGACACAATATGCCATGCATGCCTGACTCAACATCATAAACTCCCAATAATGTCATCAGCTTCTTAGAGATACAAGTCTACATTGGTTATCCCTCACACAGATAAATAATATTCACTCAACACTCAGTGTTTAAGGGTATAATGAGCACTCAATCACTCAAAGCTATAACACTACCATAGGCTTGATCATATTCTCAAAAATTCTTAAAAATGAAGAATCACACACATGCATTAATTGATCAAAAGGACTTCACAGGTTGTAACTTGGCCGGGGTAACAGGGTAGGAATATATGGATAGTAGCTCAAACAACAATGAGATTGAAAAAATGATATTATTTCACTTTAACACATTCAATTCAATGATTTTTGCTCCACTAGCATTCCCACAGAATTTCGGGAATTAATTCCTTCCAGCCACCTTTTACTCTTTTCCTTTTTCTTGCTTTTTTTTTCTTTTTTTATAAGGGCATAGATGAATTTTTTTTTTTTTTTTTTTTATCCCTTAATCACTTGACCTTTGTGGAGCTTACCTCAATTTCTTTATTTTATTTTCAACACATTTAGTGATTCAATCTCAATTAAGGTAAGTCACATGGATATAGGCTAAGCCATCAATTAGGCCATAGGTCATTTATCAACAAATAAGTTCAAGCTCAAAGGGGCTAGCAAGGGAAAATTTCATACATGTGGGTTATTTTGGCCAATAGCTAATAAGAACAAAATGCCTTTATCATATCAATCAATGCATGAATCACAGAGAAACCAATCAAGTTCTAGAGTATTACAACAGTGAGGCCTCTCAACAAAAATTTCAGTGTTTAGGCTCAAAACCTCACAGCTATGGTATCAATGCAGACTCAAGAAAATTGACTTCAGACATTATCAGAATTCACAATATTAACTCAGACAAACGAGCAATCATGCAATCTAATTATGCCTATGCAATGTTATGTCAGAAAGTCATACAATATATTCAAAGAATTTAATCATGTACATTAACAAGATGAGCACATTTAAACCTGGGATTTGTTCAAAACACACATTTTTTATTTTTTTATTTTATTTTTTTATTTTTTTAATAATTTTTTTTTAATGGCACACCAAATAACTAAAAAAAAAAAACTAAGAAAATGAAAAGAGTTAGGATATCTCCCCTGATAGAAGAATTGCAGTTCTAAGGCGCAAGCCCACCATTCCCAGATTTAGAGCATTGCTGTCCTCAGCAATAATTAAACCACAAGAAGGAAAACCTGCACAATGGAACAAGCCGTGGCATATAGAAGAGACTATAATGCGCACATTAAAACATCAGAGAAAAATATACTAACTAAAATACAAAATAGAAAAATAAACTAATGTACAAAATCTCCGTCAGCAAGGAGAAAAAGTCAAACCTCCATGTCATCCCACTCAGCAGCGTGGGATGACTCAGCAAATGGAGGATCTGGTGGTATTGGCTGCCTTGGTGTTTGGAGCCACCATTCCCAGATTTGGCCCAAACCATGGAGCCATGTTAGAAACTCTTTGAAGCTTTGATTCTTCTTAGAGATAGAATCTCTATGTCTCTTGTCAAACTTTAGCTTCCCGTGTCTCTTCCAACTCTTATCAAAGAGTTTGATCACCTCCTTTCTCAGTACCTTCTTCATTGTAGGATGACTCCTCCCTTGGGGTTTCTTCTCATGTTTGTCATCCTTCTCATTAAGAATTTTGTTGGTATGGGAAGATGGATCTTTATCTTTTGAATCAGTCTCCTGTTCCTTTAATACTTCAGTCACTACCTTGTTACAAAAGAAGATTTCTTTTAGAGTTTTAGGAGACTCCTTCGATTCCACCTCCATGACACCATCTTTCTTGGCATCATTTGTTTTTTTAGGAACCTTAACCGCCACATTTTGTTTTTCCTTTGAAACTTTAAAACAATCATCTTTGTGAGAAGACTGTTTTAAAGAATTAAAGACATTGATGGTAACAATCTCATCATTCATCCTTAGCTCAAGCTTTCCGTTTTCAACATCAATCAATGCACGGGATGTAGCTAAGAAAGGTCTACCCAACAAAAGAGGCATTGCAGCTCCTCCTTCCATATCCAACACCACAAAGTCAGCAGGGAAGATGAACTTGCCCACCTTCACAAGAACATCTTCTATTATTCCACTCGGCTTCCTTGAGGACTTATCAGCAAGTTGTAAAGATGCTTGAGTAGGCTTCAACTCGGTAATCCCCAAGGAATTGCAAACAGAAAGGGGCATCAGATTAATGCTAGCCCCAAGATCACACAATGCCCGACTGATTTTTGTGTTCCCAATTTCAATAGGGATATTGAAGCTCCCTGGATCATTACGCTTAGGCGGGACCTTCTTGGTAATAATAGCACTACACTCCTCAGTGAGTGTCACCGTTTGGCATTCCTGCAGTTTGTGCTTCCTTGACAACAAGTCCTTCATAAACTTTGCATAATTTGGCATGCTAGACAAAGCTTCAGCAAAAGGAATATTGATGTGCAACTTTTTGAAAATATCCAAAAACCTGTCATAATGCTTATTATAGGCTTCTTTCTTGAACCTTGCTGGATAAGGTGCTTGAGACATCACATATTCATGGCTCAGCTCAAACTTCTTCTTCTCAACTGGCTTTTCTTCTTCCACAGGTTTTTCAATTTCATTTTCTGGCTCCTTAACCTCCTTAAGCTTCTTCTTAGCTTCCATCTTTGTGTTCGGCTTTTCTGGGGTTGCCACTACTTTCCCGCTTCTAGTTGTAATATACATGCAATCCTCTTTTGGATTGATAATTGTATTACTTGGAAATGTACCTGGAATTCTTTCTGAAAATTGCTTTGCCAGCTGGCCTATCTGATTCTCCAGGTTCCTAATAGAAGCATTTGTGTTCTTGTTGTTGGCTCGAGTCTCCTCCATAAAAGCATTAGTGTGTTGAGCCATCTCATTAGAAGCCTTAGCCATCTGAGCAAAAGCTTTTTCCCACTCAGCAGGCTCACTTTGTTGATTCTGTGAAGATTGAGCATAATTATTGTTAGCTTTAAAATCCATACCTGATCCTTGAGTCCTCCGTTGAAAATTGTTGTTACTACCAGGGAAATTTTGATTTCGCTGGAAATTTTGTTGTTGAGGACGCTGATCATACCAGATCCCATTCACCTGTAATTGTTGAAGTGAATCTTCGGATGATGGATTTGGACACTCACTGGATTCATGACTTTCTTGGCATTGGTCACAAATCAGTGGAGTTGTTTGAACCTTTGACACTAGAAACTTGTCAAATTTTTCACTTAAGCTGTCAAACTTTTTAGATAATGATATTACATCACTATCTGCTGGTTTTATTACTGCTCTTTGTGTGGGAACTAGCACACTTTCATTTTCATTTCTTGCAAGCTTTTTGATCAACTCAATAGCCTGCTCAGATGTGCTTTCCCGAATAGAACCTCCAGCGGCACTATTTATTATCATCCTTGTTTCGGGGGTGATTCCATTGAAAAATATCACCACTTTTCTGTCATCATCTCCTTCGTAATGTGCACATTTCCTGTTTAATTCCTGGAATCTGTTCCAAGTTGCACAAAGCGATTCTCCTTCCAACTGGCGAAAGTTTGTGATTTCATTCACCAGCTGATTATATTTTTCCATGGAGAAGAAATGATCAAAGAATTTGCTGGACAGATCTTCCCATGTAAAGATGCTGTTTGCTGGCTGTCGTTCGATCCACCTCAATGCTTTTCCCTTAACAGCGAAAGGGAACAACCGAAGCCTGATAGCATCTGTAGATACCCCATTATGTTTGGTGGTATCACAGACCATCAAGAATCGGTCTATAAACTCATGTGGATCTTCATCATCAGCACCAGAAAATTGAACCCTTTCCACCAAAGAAATTAATGATGGCTTGAGTTCAAAATTATTGGCCTCCACATTTGGCCTGACTATGCTTGAATTGGCCCTATTGAATACTGGAGTCAGAATTGTATTCAACAGTCTTGGAGGTTGATTGTTGGCATTTCCTCCTCGTCCATGACCAACATTGTTGTTTTCTGCCATCTCTTGAATTGGTTGTAAAGGTATGTGCTTCAAATCTTCCCAAATGATCTGTCTAGCAGCCTTCCTTAGTTGCTTTTCTGTCCTTGTAATTTCAGAATCTATTACAAAGTTTTTAGGCGGAAGTCTACCTCGCATAAAAATCAGAGAAAATTATTAGTAGCACCTGAACAACACAAACAAGATAAAAAGAATAAAAAAAAAATATAAAATCTAATCTCAAGAATCTACGGTTATTTGTAATATTGTAAACACAATCCCCGGCAACGGCGCCAAAAACTTGTTGCGATCTCGGCAAGTGTACCGATCGTTCCAAGTAATAAAGTGATAAGTAAGTATCGTCTCCACAGGGATTGATAAACAATTACTACTATAACCAGTCCTCTTAAGTTAGATAAATCGATTGGTTGTTGACAAATAATTGTAATTAAATGACAATAAAAGTGAAAGATTTGTTTTTGTATTTTTCTGAAAAAGACTTAAAATAGATGAAGGAATGTTTTTGTAGAAAAAGTGATGAAGAAGACTGTAGCCAGGGTACATTCACCAATTGTTCCCAATTTTACTTCGGATTGATTCATAAAACCTATTGAAATTAACAACTCAGACAAATTATCATCTTTTAGAAATAAT
>JAVKPL010002179.1:0-17997 GCA_032173675.1 Gastrolobium villosum
TTTAAGTATTTTCAATAGCTTCTCTTCTTCAGAAGGAGACAATTCTTTACTGATGATGACTGGGTAATCTTCTGTATTTCCCAGAAAGGCATATTTAAGAGTGTGAGGTAACTCTTTTAATTCAACCTTTGGTGGTTTAGAGATTATTTCTTCTTCTTTTTCCAATACCTCAAAAACAGTTCCTTGCCTTTCTTGAGAATCTTCTTCATCTAAGTCATTGAACTCTTCTTCATCTTCTATATCACCGATGTTCACTTCTTTGACTGCTTCTTCAATCACATCAAGTTTGAAACAGTCATTGTGGTCGGATGAGTTCTTCATAGCTTTGAACACGTTGATTGTAACTGTCTCATCATTCATACGTAGCTCAAGCTTTCCTTGTTCAACATCAATCATAGCTCTAGCCGTAGCTAAAAATGGCCTTCCTAGTAGAAGAGGTATTTCACTCTCTTCTTCCATATCCAACACAATGAAGTCTGCAGGGAAGATGAACCTGTCAACTTTGACAAGTACATCTTCAATGACTCCGTTAGGTTTTCTCAACGAACGATCTGCCAATTGTAAGGAAACCTTTGTTGGCTTTAGTTCAGAGATTCCTAAGGCTTTGCATAGTGAAAGTGGCATCAAGTTTATGCTTGCCCCAAGATCACATAATGCCCGACCCACATCAATGTTGCCTATAGCAATTGGGATGTTAAAGCTTCCTGGATCTTGAAGCTTTGGTGGAAACTTCTTTGTTATGATGGCACTACATTCTTCAGTTAGTGCAACTGTTTCACATTCCTGCAACTTATGTTTTCTAGACAATAAATCTTTCATAAACTTAGCATAATTTGGCATGTTAGCAAGAGCTTCAGCAAATGGAATATTAATATGCAGTTTTTTAAAAATATCTAAAAACCTGGCATACTGTTGTTTCTGCACTTGCTGCTTGAGCTTCATGGGATAAGGTACTTCCTGAAACCGAGAAAAATCATTTGTTGATTTTGGAGTCTCAACAGCTTTCTCCTTTTCCTTCTTCTTGTCTTGCTTTGCAGGTTCTTCATGCTCTTTGATTGATGGTTCTTCCTTTTCCTCTACTCCCTTCAATGGTTCATCTATCTTTTCTGGCTGGACCATTTTAGGCTTTTCTTGAGGAGTGATCACAATTCCACTTCTAGTCACAATGGAATTACAATCCTCTTTGGGATTTGCAATTGTATCTCCAGGAAACTGCCCCGGGGTTCTGTCAGCTAATTGTTTGGACAGCTGTCCTATTTGAGTCTCCAGATTCCGAATGGAGGCATCTTGATTTTTTTGATAAGCCCTGGTTTCTTTCATGAAAGCACTTGTACTTTCCATGTGATCATTTGTAGTCTTAGAAAGCTGTAGCATGGCTTTCTCTAAATCAGATGGCTCTTTTTGCGGGAGAGGAGGAGGTTGTAGAAAGTTATTGGATTTATAATCCAATCCTCCCCCTTGATTTCTTCTTTGAAAATTGTTTCCTTGACCACTGTTCTGATTCCTTTGATATCCTTGATTGTTTTGTGGTGGCCTTGGATCATACCACACTCCATTAACCTGGAATGCATCAGCTCCCATAAGTGTGGGACACTCATTGGATTCATGGTCCTCCGTACAATACTCACAAGTAATTGAGTTGACTTGACTTGTGGATAATCGCATTTTGTCCAACTTAGCATTCAGGTTTGCTAATTGTTGTGAAATCATCTTCTGTTCAGCTAAGGAAGCATCTTGATTTCCAAGTTGTAGAATTCCCCTTTTTACTTGAGCTGATTGAGTGGACTGGACTTCTGTTGAGGCATTTTCATTTCGTGCCAGGTGGTCAATCAACTCTAAAGTTTCTGCTGCAGTCTTTCTTCCTATGGTTCCTCCAGCTGCACCATTGACAATCATTCTTGTGTCTGGTGTCATTCCATTGTAGAAAACCCTAACCTTCTTCTCATTTGGAAAGTCATATTGAGGGCACTTTCTGATCAATTCTTGGAATCTTGTCCATGCTGCACAAAGGGTCTCTCCCGGTTGTTGAATAAAATTGGTGATCTCATTCACCAACTTGTTGTATTTTTCCCGAGAGAAATGTTCAGCAAAGAACTTGGCTGCCAACTCATCCCATGTTCTTATGCTATTAGGGGGTTGTCGGTCCAACCACCTAAGACTCTTCCCTATTAATGCAAAAGGAAACAATCGGAGTCGGATTGCATCATCAGATACCCCATTATGTTTAGTGGTGTCACAGATTCTTAAAAATCTGTCCATGAAGTCATGAGGATCTTCATAATCTTCACCACCAAAAGGAGTCTTTTCCACCAGGTTGATGAGGGAAGGGTTGATATCAAAATTGTTGGCTTGAATATGAGGCCGGACAACACTAGAATTCGGCCTTGTAAACTTAGGAGCCAAAATTGACTCCATCAACTCTGGTGCAGGAGGCTGATTGTTGGGACCTCCTCCATCATTATTATGGTTTGCCATATCTTTTGTGGATTGATCAGGTTCACTTATCGGGTCTTCCCAAATTATCTGCTTGGCAACTTTTCTTAATTTCCTTTCGGCTCTTGTGATTTCTGGATCAAACACAAGATCTTCAGGAGCAAATCTACCTCGCATAAACTTAAAGAAGATGATCAGTAATACCTGTACAAATGCAGGTTAAGATAGAACAAACCCTAAAATGACAATTAAATAAAAACAATATTCAAGCTCAAAGATCAACGGTTATTTATAATATTGGAATTTACAATCCCCGGCAACGGCGCCAAAAACTTGTTGCGAACTCGGCAAGTATACCGATCGTTCCAAGTAATAAAAGTGATGAAGTAGAGTATCGTCTCCACAGGGATTGTAGACCAAGTACTATAATAACCAGTCCCCTTAAGTTGAATGGAAAAAGAGGGTAGCAATAATTGTTGGTTCAAAAACAAAAAGTAAATTAAAAGTAAATTGCGTATTTTTAGGGTTTTCTTAAGAAAGAGATGAAGAGAGAGATTGAATTATAAGAGATTGTGAAAAACAATTGTGAAAAGATTGCAGTAAGAGTACGAACACCTGCCTGATCCCCACCTTGTAATCTGAATATAAATTTACAAATGAATTACTCTTTTGATCAAACGATTCACCATCTTTTATTTAATTGGTTAAGCCCTAATCCCTTAGTGATCTTAACCTTATTAACCCTATTAGAACCCTAATCCCTTAGTGATTCCTTTTCAGGTTAATCATGCAATTCGGTGAATCTTTCGCGTTTGCAGTTCATGTAGCCTATCCCTAGTGCGTACATGAACAGCTATTTTCCTCCTGTTCGGGTATTAGGATCCCAATATCCCTATTGTGAATCCTAACCCTGGTGATCTGTTAGAATGATCAGATCTAAAAGATCAATGAGATGAAGAGCGAAGGGAAATAGATGCAAAAGGATAAACATATATAAATCAGATCCAAACTACAAGGGGTTCACATTCAGGGTTGTGACCCTTACCACAATACTAAGATCTAGCCAACCATATTCATGGCTGATCTCAAATAAAATTCAACAAGAAAGTAAATTACAAGAATGAATGAAGAACGAACGACGAACAGCCTCCTCTCTCTCCAATGACGGTCTCTTCTAGGTTTTGAATTCAGTGTGTCTTTTTCAGATTCTGCAACTCCTTATTTATAAGACCCACATCTCATCTTTTATTCCACTTTTGCCCTTTGATAGTTCAACTGTAGCTTTTAAACCCACGCTTGCAGCGTCAATCTCACGCTGTGAGCGTGGATGCCTCTGTAATCCCACGCTTGCAGCGTCAATCTCACGCTGTGAGCGTGGATGCCTCTGTAATCCCACGCTTGCAGCGTCAATCTCACGCTGTGAGCGTGGATCTTACTCTTTGCCAATCCTCATTTTCCTTCAGATTTGTTTGTTTTACCTGAAATTTGAGCATAAAATCAGTTAAACACTTTTGAAAGTGGAATTTAAGGATTATAACAAGATCCATTGCATTTTAGCTGAGGAATAGTTCATTATTCTTCTCTTTTTGGCTTGAATTTACTTATGTGCTGACGGCACATCAGTACGATAGCCCCACAGTACATTGTCAAGATTGTCGATCCACGCCCCTTTGTGTGCTTCAAGCTTCTTTTTATACCCTTGGTCAGCATCTTATTGGCCGACTCCACTAGACCGTTGGATTGAGGGTGTTCCACTGTGGCAAAGTGGTGACGGATTTGCAAACTTCTCATTAACTCACGGAACTTGCCATCGGTGAACTAGGTGCCATTGTCTGTGATTACCTCGCCGGGGATACAGAAACGGCAAACTATGCTCCTCCAGAAGAACTTCCTGGCTTTCTGAGATGTGATGGTGGCCAAAGGTTCAGCCTCCACCTATGTAGTAAAATAATCTATTGCAACTAAAAGCCATTGGATTCGGCCTGCCGCCATGGGGAAAGGTCCTAATATGTCGATCCCCCATTTGTAAAAGGGCCACGGCGACGTGATTGATGTTAACTCTTCTGGTGGAGCTCTGTGTACGTCTGCAAACCTCTGGCATTTATCACACTTTTTCACGTGCTCCCGTGCATCTTTCTCCATTGTTGGCCAATAAAACCCCACTCGTAATGCCTTTTTTGCTAAGAAGTGGCCGCCCATGTGGTGGCCGTTGATCCCTTCATGAATTTCTTCCAAAATATAATGTACATCGTTTGGAACAATGCATTTGAGGAGCGGGATTGAAATCTCTCTTTTGTACAATCGCCCTTGAATGATGCAGAAGTAGGCGCTCCTCCGCACGACCTTCTTAGCTTCCTTTGGGTTAGGAGGTAGGATTCCAGCTGACAAGTAGCTGATGATGAGCGTGATCCAAGTTTCTTCAGCGACTTCGGCGGCGATGTCTGTAATGCTCATTACTATGCATGGGTCAGGCAAATTGTGCTGAATTACTGAACGATTGTTACCCGGGCTCTTAGTGCTTGCCAATTTGGCGAGTATATCGACCCTGGCGTTATCTGCTCGCCTGATATGCTCCACGTCCACGCTTTCGAAGGATTGGAGTAGTTCTTTGACCTTTTTTAAGTACTTGCACATCAGTGGTCCTTTTGAAAGTAAACTGGCATTTGAAGGCCGATGCATGTAAGGTGTAAAAACAAAATTTTTACTGCGGAACATACATGCACACATAGGTTCATGCTTTAAGACAGCATGATGTTACCTTGTTTTTGGCCTGATCAGTCAGGGAGATCAGATGTCAGGCTTGAAGGGTTCAAACCCTCTAATGGTGATCCACATCACCGTTCGTCAATGATGCAAGAACCCCTTCTTGAAAGCCACAGTGAGTCTTGCTATGCGCACAAGTGGTGAAGGTGGAGGCTAGGTATTCTGTTTGGAAAGGTGTAGTGAACTATCCTACAAAATGGTGCATAGATGAAGGAGAGTTGGCTAGGTTTTCTTGACAAAACCCTAAGGTGAGGAAGCTGTATATATGCGCACACCTTGATGAGAGGAAGAGGGAACTTAATTCATTCAAAATGAAAACCAACTTTCAAAAACATTTGAAATTTGCGCATGGAACAGGGGAGGATAAGGTGGAGCTGTTACAAAACCAATTTTGCCAACAACCTCCAATCTTATCCTCATGAAATTAAGTTCAAAATAATTTAAACTTAAATTCATAAACTATCATATAGTATACTTTTCATGCGCATAATTCAGCCCTAGAAGGGGTCCAAATATATTGAGTAGTTGCATTCAAAATTTGAATCAACTCACCCACTGATTCCCTCAACCACCAAATCTGAATGGAGCTTTGTTTTAAGTGATAAGATGACATCCTTATCACTCAAATTTGCGCACCAAACAGCCCAAGGATGTGCTCCAAAGATGCTTCTTGATCCAAGGAATATGCTTCAATTAGATCCTGTCTTATCCTTTTGTTATGAAACAACTTTTCAAAGCCGATTCAAATTCGAATTCAAACATGTAACACCCACTCTTGTATGCATCCAAGAGGGTTGTTTGCTAAATCGTATTAGAGTCGCAGCGGTATAGGACTCAATAAAAGAAACTTTTATCGAAAAACATTTAAATTTGGGACTTTGAAAATATTCAGATTTGATTCTTATATAAACAACTTGAGAGAGATGAAATCGTTTATCAAACACATAAAATTTCAATGATAAAACCCTTTGCTGAATTTTCTATACTTTTCAGAAAACCTTGCTGCCTTGAAAAATCTGTACAAAATCGAATTCAACTGCGGTAAAAAATATTTCAAGCTTTTGAAAAACTAGACATCCGGGGCGTCGCGTACATATAAATTATGCGCGATTTGGAGGTTAATAGCCCCACGGAACAGAACACGTAAGATGCTTGCGAATTCTGTCCGTTTCTGGAAACCAGTTGCATGACGAACCTTATAAAAATTAGAACAGATTTCTTGTAAAAATAAAACCTGCATAGTTTGAAATTACATTCCTGGGGCTTCGCGTGCATATAAATTATGCCTCATTTGAAGGTCCGTAGCCCCGGAACGACAACATTTAAAATGCTCCAAAAATCGGTTTTTCATATTTTCACAGCCCTCAATCTTGAGTCTTTACCAAAACATTTCAGAATTTTTCCAAACCACTAGAGGAACATCAAAGTTTAAAATTCAACAAGACATCAAATCTAAAGCTTAATACATTCATCCAAATACTCCGAATCAAAAGATTCAACCAACAGCACAAAACAACAAGAGACATGGCTAAGTCTTTCAAAACAAATCTTCATGTGCCCTTCCGCTCTCCTGCCATTTTAATAAAAACAGTAGCCCCAAAGGGGTGAGAAATATATCCCAGTAAGTGGTGACAAAACCAAATGCAAAAGCATTTGCTAGATACAGAAATGGTATACATAAACGAGCTAAAACATATTTATACATATCAAACTGAGATATTCTTATACATATCAAGCTAAACAAACTGATACATATGCTGCCAAAATGCTAAACAAAACGCGTATATAACGCCAGAACGTACGTAATTCGCATCGTCATGCGCGTACTAACAAAGACAGTGGAAAAGGCCTCCCTTAATGGCTCCTTGGAGGGTTCCAACTGTATACCTAGCGGACTGAAGCCAATGTCCCAAAACCCCGGTACCAAAGGGGAATGCCTACATGATGCATGCTCAAACATATGCTTAGTTTTCGAAAGCATATTCGGTTACAAACATGAAACTTATGCATGGATGTTATGTCTTGAGTCACACGCAGCATACAAATAAAATTATGAATGCACATGCATGACTAAATCATATCAAGATTTGACATATAATGTCACAAAGCTGCAGCATATGTAATATCATGAGATTCATGATTCCAAAACAAGCATATTTCATGTATACCGAAATATGGAGCTACGGTCAAACCTCGTGCTCCCTCTAGCAATCAAGAAGGTAGTGTCATTGCACTTACCTTGGCACTTTAGCTATTTATATCAAGCTTTCCACAGTTATCCAAACAGCCACCAAATCAATGGATTTGCGCACCTATATTCATGCGTTACAAGTCAAGATTTTATTCATATATTCATAAACCAATTCCATGCCTCCTAATATTCTTGTGTTTTACTCGATTTACCATGCTTCTTGTGCACCACCAATTTCTGCCTTCCCATTATTTACCAACATATTATCATAATAAAACCCTAAGTTCCCAACATGTGCCAATTCGGTTTTTCCTATTGCTTTTACTGTCTACATTTTTTTTTTAACGTTCATCTTAACCAACCATGGCAAAAAGTACTATTAACATTTCCAATATATACTATTATTATTTTTTGACCTTAAAGGATGCATGTGGCATTTAAATACAGTCCGACACTACAAAGCCCAAGGATTCACCACAAGTACAGAATCAGTTTCTTTTAACAATCTCTTATCCACATCAATAAAACATGAATTACTAATTTGTTACCATGCAGTCCGTGATTTTATTAAAGAGCATACAAGGTCTAACCAATCTTCCTAATCCAATGACAGTTCCAACTCAAGGTGATTAATAATCCAAGATTACAAGAACTAGTTTTCAGACCTGCTCGCATTCAAACATGGTTGTTCCTTAAGGCAAATTAGTGTAAGCAAAATTAAGTTATCCTTCTAATCAAAAGAGCAATCCACACACGGTGATGAGCTATTTTCCAAGCTCCAAAACCGGTCCCCTTAAGCTGATATGCAGCCACGGATTCTGGGTTGTCCAACTAAGAAAAATGGGGACAAAGAGAATGAAGAAAATACTTTCTCCTAAGATGCACACCAAACCGAACAGAAAGGGGTGTGAAAAGATATGTTCATGCCATGATACCCCCTATGCATGCGATCAAAGGTCCACCAAAACAGTCCAGTAAAATAAAGAAGGGAGCTATTTCTAGGATTTCAAGAATTGATATTCTGTTTTGCATTTCCTTTTTAATCCTAGGTCCAAGAGGTTTACTGGGCAGAATTTATGGATGGAAACCAAAAGAATCCATTCTCTTATCCTTCAAGTGGTGGCCGAATAATGAGGACAGGTATGGGAATAATAAAACAGTCTATGCTTTAGATACACATACTAAATAGAATAATGAGGAAGAGGTGAGCTTACAGTTCGATTGCCACTCTCTTGGAGTACACAACTTAGCAAAATAATTGAAGAACAGCCACTTCCCTCTCTAACTCTTCTAGGATTCAGTTTTAAGGCTGCATCCAAGTGTGACAGAATCCAATCAGAACCACGTAAGTTGTATTGAACAAGAAAGAGAGGAAAACACCTCACCTCTTTGGGTGGACTCACGGCTGGCCAAGAACAACAAAAGGGGAAAGATGCTTAACAATGGCCTCTCCCTTAATTGCCTCACGGTTTAGTCGAAGAAGTGGGGGGGGGGAAAGGAGATGTGATTTCTTTCTCTTGTGCTTCCTACACACTCATGATCTAATGATGATGAGAGGAGAAGAATGGTGCTGAGTATTGTATATAAAAAGAGAGGCTAGAATCCATATTGTCCTTCTCCTCTAAGGATGCGCACAAAGTGGTGGAGAGTGGGTTAGAATAGCAAGGAATCTGATTACTTTCTCTACACTCTATGCGCATGCAAAGAGTGGTGGAAGATGTTTAGTCGACAATTGGAACACATGCAATACCAATCCATCAGCTTGCTCCCTTGATACTCTATGTGCATGCAAAGAGTGGAAGGTTAAAGGTGCCACATGGTGCACATGCAAGGCTGCAAAGGGATGTGGCTACAGAACAAGTGACTAGAACTTCATTTCCTCTTCTATACTCAGCTCATGAGGGAGGTGCAAAGGTGGAGTAGTAAGTGAGCAGCCAACTTTTTACACTACCTATGCGCATGGAAGGACTTTCATTGAGACACTCAAGGGACATGCAAAGGCTGGACAGGTAGTTGGTTTCTAAGGTCCCTGATCAGAATCTTGTCTCCATACATGCGCATAAGGGAACAGAAGGAGTCAGATTTTCCAAGTGTCCAAGGGTTGCACAAAAGGCGTTCATGAAAGGAAATGATGAGGAGCAAGTGTCGTACATGCAAAAGAGAAAGGGATAAGGTGGCGGACATGCAGGGAAAGGAATGGATATAGTCGGACACCTAAGAAGCATGCATAGGCTGAAGATATCAAGCAAAAAAAATCAGAATTCCTCACTCCCCCAGGCATATGTGTGGCGAAGCATTGAGGTGGGTAGATATTGGTTGATTCTAGGCCAATTACTAACCACCATGCAGACTCTTTTTTTTTTTATGATAAGTGAGGGTTATCTAAAGTTAGGAAAAACATTGAGAGGATTATGGCCCTCTTCAACAGCCCTTGGGCCGAGGAACTCAAGTGGGATTGGGTTCCAAAATATACAAGTCCTATTATTCACCTATTTAGGAATTAACCCAAGCCTTATAATTTTTTTATGCACCCTCTAATTATTTACTAAGGGTTTATTCTTTGTAATAAAATTAGTCACATACTTTTAATAATACTCACATAATTCTAATTTGTGACATGCTTTATTCCTATACTCATAACTAGAATTTCACATGCATAAAATACGTACTTATCTTCCAAGACAATACCAACAATTCCCAATTTTAATTTTTACTCCATTCAAAAGGCAAATATTATTTAATCCGCAGATACGTATTCTACCCCATTCCTAATTGCAATTAAATAGGTTCCTAATTAGACGGGATGTTACAAAACACTTGAATTCAAATGTTCAAACATTCAAATTCAAAATTTCAAATTTCAAATTCAAAATTCGAATTTCAAAATTCAAATTCCAAATTCAAATTTCAATTAGGCCAGTTATTATCGCCTCGTACTCTACCTGATTGTTGGTTGTATTGAACTCGAATATTAAAGAGTGTTCCGTGGATACACCGTCTGGATTTTCAATTATCATGCCTGCACCGGAGCCTTTGGCGTTGGAGGAACCATCTACGAATAATTTCCATGTGGCTGGCCTGGGGGCGTCAGTTGTTTGGTCGCTTAGTGGGCTGTAGTGTGTCATTTCGGCGATGAAGTCTGCCAGGGCTTGGGCTTTGATGGCGGTGCGCGGCTCATAAGTGATCTGGTACTCAGATAATTCTACCGCCCAGGACATCATCCTTCCTGCGAGGTCGGGCTTGTGTAGGACTTGGCGGATTGGCTGGTTAGTTCTGACCGTGATTGGGTGGCATTGAAAATATGGTCTCAACCGTCTAGCAGCAAAAATGAGTGTGAAGGCGACCTTCTCGACTTGCTGATATCGAAGCTCAGCACCTTGCAGTACTTTGCTTATGAAGTAGACGGGTTTCTGTCCCTCCGGTTTGGAATCTTTAATGAGAGCTGCGTTGACCGCCTCATTGCCGACGGCGAGGTACAGGTATAGGGTCTCGCCGCTATCTGGTTTGGCGAGGACTGGCGGGCAGGAAAAGGCTTTTTTGAATTCTTGGAATGATTTTTCGCATTCCTCAGACCATTGAAAGGTGACTCCTTTTTTGAGTAAGCCAAAAAGGGGAAGAGACTTATGAGCCGAGTTCGCCAGGAATCGGGTGAGGGCCACAAGCCTTCCGGTCAGCTGTTGGACTTCCTTGATGGTTTGTGGGCTTTTTATGTCGATGACCGCCTTGCACTTGTCAGGATTGACTTCAATGCCTCTTTCAGTGAGCATGAAGCCTAAGAATTTGCCGGCGGGGACTCCGAAGGCGCACTTGCTAAGGTTGAGGCGCATGTTGTACTTTCTCATCCTCTCAAACACGCCCTGGAGGTCGCTCAAGTGCTGCTTTGGGTCTCGTGACTTGGCGATCATGTCATCAATGTATACTTCGATGCTGTCACCGATCAGGTCTTTGAACACCGTGTTCATCATGCTGTAAGTTGCTCCGTTGTTCTTCAGACCAAAGGGCATCATGGTATAGCAGTAATTGGCGTTCTGAGTGATGAACGCCGTTTTATCTTGGTCTTCTTCAAGCAGAGGGATTTGATTGTACCCTGAGTAAGCGTCCATGAATGACAGCATTTTGAAACCTGACGCGTTATCAACGAGTTGATCGATGCTGGGGAAAGGATACACGTCTTTGGGACACACTTTTTTGAGGTCAGTGTAGTCAACACACATTCTCCACGCCCCATTAGGATTTTTAACCAACACCGGATTGGATAACCAAGTGGTGTACTTGATCTCTCGGATAAAACCGGCATCATGCAGCCGTTTAACCTCCTCGTCGATGATCTTTTGTCGGTCAGGGCCGAACTTCCTCTTTTTCTGAGCGATGGGTTTGACTTTGGGGTCCATGGATAACCGGTGGCAGCAGACTTCAGGATCAATTCCTGGCATGTCTGATGGTTTCCAGGAAAACAGGTCTTTGTTCCTCTTGAGCAGTTTGATGAGTTCATCTTTGGTATCAGGGTCCATTGTCGCCCCGATGGTTGTCGTTTGGTCGGTATCGCCCAGTATGACGTTCTCTAAGGCTCCATCGGGGGTAGGCCTGGCATGTTCGACTCGGGGGTCATCTCTTGCATCGAACTCTACCAAGAAACACTGGTCAGCTTTTATCGTGTTCTTGGTTGGGCTGTTCTTGGGCGACGGTGGGCTGGAGCTTTGCTGTTGTGCCGGTTGAGTTTTGAATGTAACTTTTGTAGCTGGCCTCAGGGATATATTGTAGCAGCTTCTGGCGACCAGCTGATCGCCTTTCACCGTTGCTACCTTGTTATTTTTGGCCACGAACTTCATTGCTAGATGTGGGTGAGAAACGCTTGCTTCGAAGGCAGCGAACATCCTTCTGCCAAGTATGGCGTTGTATGCTGAAGGGGTATCTAGCACTAGGAACTGGATGTTGGCGGACTTTGAAGTCGGTGGCGTTCCCAAAGATAAACGTAGGTTTATCATTCCTAGCGGTTTGGTGGTTGTTGCATTGAAACCTGAAAGTTCACCTGAAACATGGGTCAGATCGTTAGTTGTGAATCCTAACGCTGTAAAACATGGGAGAAACAAAATATCGGCAGAGCTGCCATGGTCAACAAATACCCTGTTAACGCCAAAATTGGCGATTGTTGCTTGAACGACCAGGGGGTTGTCATGTCCTGGGAGGACATCACCAAGATCTTCGCTGTCCCAAACGATCTTGGGTTTGGCAGGGCCTGAATCGGCTTTGGCTTTATTAATGACCTTCTCTGCCACCGTCAAACACTGCTTCAGGTGCTTTTTCCTGACGTTGGATGTTTCTCCCCCTCCACTCAGACCGCCGGATATCATGTTTATCACTCCATGTTTGATGACAGCCGAGTCTTCTTCATCATCCTCGTCTCTTCTGCCCCTACGGCGTGGACTGGGAGGTGGGTTGTGGCCTCTTGGGGATTCTGCTCTTCGGGGGCGGTCATGGAGAGACCGGTATCGTGATTGGTTGGTTCTTTCTGGAGATCTGCTGCGCTCGTGACGTCGCCTTACTGGTCTGTCACCACGCGCCTTCAGTGGTCCGCCGTTGCGCTCCACCTTTGATAAGTTCATCAATCTCTTCCTTCAAGTGTCTGCAATCTTCAGTGCTGTGGCCATTGCTGCGGTGGAACTTGCAGTACACGACGACCTCTCTGTCTTGCTCTGGGCGTTGCAGAGGATTTTTCTGGCCTTCTTTGTAATCTGTCTGATTAACACTATGAGGGCGGCGTCCTGTCTGGCCACGCCCTGAAGGGCGTCCGGCGCCTCGGGAAGAACTCTGTGTCTTTCTTTCTTCATCGCCCTCAGTTCTGCCTTTGGTCAGATTTTAGGCCTAACTGTGCAATGAGTCATCGGTCCTAATTCCTTTGTACTCTTCAATTTGCATGAACTCCTGGGCTTTCTTCTTTACTCCTTCCAAATCAGTTATTTCGTGACGGGCTAGTTCGTAAGCGAACGCGCCCTGTCTTAAAACTGAAAGGAGTATATGTACTTGTACCTTAGGGTCAAGACCCTGCACTTGCAAAGCTTCTTTGTCGAAGCGGTCAAGGAACGCCCGAAGGGACTCGCCTGACTGTTGCCGGATTTTTTCAAGAGAATGAACGGACTTGGGAACGGGACGACTAGTGGCGAAATGGGTTTGGAATTTGCAGGCCAGGTCGTCCAAAGAAGAAATGCTGCCGGTTGGCAGGGTAGTGTACCAGGTCAAAGCTCTTCCGCCAAGTAGTGTTAGGAAAGTTCGGCACATGAGGAGGTCGGTTTCTCCGTGGAGAGTCATTGCCGCTTTGAACTTTTGAATCCATTCGAAGGGGTCAGAATCTCCAATGTAGGTGATTATATTAGATGGGCCTTTGAATCTGAGAGGTATAGAGGTTAAGCGTAGGATATCAGTCAATGGTTTATTTTGCCCTGATGTAGTAGCAGGCGTTCACCGTGGGTCTGGGTTATGCACTTGTTGACTAAGGGGTTGGCGTGGTGCGGCTGGGGCTTCAACGGAATAAGAGAGGGCGGAGCCTTATTGGCCGACACATTGTGGCTGACCAGGGTTTATGAACGACCCCTGGGGTTGTGGAGCAACTTGTGGTTGCGTGGGGTGGTATTGGGATTGTGGGACAACGGTGTTGTAAGGCGGTATCGCGTAAGCGTGGAGCGGGTAAGGTGCGGGGAAAGGCATGAGTGGGTTTTGGCCATGGGGCCTGTTGGGATATAAGGCAGCGCCTGGGGCGTGGTAATCATTGTAAAAGGGTAAAGGCTGGCTTTGAGTAGATCGGGATTGATAGACTGGGAAGATTGGTGGTGGACCTGCAACGGGTAATGGCATACCGAAGTGGACGCCAGGTGGTGGGGGTTGTATAGGAATCAAATTTTCACCTTGCACTTCGCGTATCATGACCTGGCGGTTAACTCGTGCTTCTCTTCCATCGGTCACAAGTAGCGGAGGGTTAGCCGATCGTAGAACTGGGGCGAGGGGCACATCGCCGGCTTGTTCGGCTGGGGCGGAATGCATAGATGGCAGGGAGTTGGAACGGGCCGATTGTACATGGCCTTCAGGGGTTCCAGCTCTTGTTTGCTCTGCTCTTCTAGTAATGGCCATATTTGGTTGAGAGGAAATGAGGTGTAATTTTTCAGCTGGTGAAAGAATGAGAATAGAAGTTTATAGTTCCCCACAGACGGCGCCAATGTACCGTTGGAATCTATAAGCCCACTATGTTCCCTTAAAGGGGGTATGATCACTGTATGGGCGATACCTTTGGCTTTGGTAATGACCAGGCCAAGAGATATTATCCCAAGTATAAGCAGATAGTCAATACAAGTACAAAGCTGTAAGAGAATTCAAGTAATAGGGATCATGGTGTGGATTAGTAAGGGAGGGAGGTCAACTCTCCTTGGGATACACTCCTATGATAGCAGTGTTAGGCGGTTTATGCGCTGACGTTGTGGCAGCGCTGCACCTCCTGCTACTGGCGACGCCAGTATTGGGCAAAGGGAGAGTTTCCCTTTGTGATACCTGTGGCGACTGCCTTTGGTGGTTAACGTCCCAAGGTAAGACATTTTGGTGTATCTCTCGGGTGTGTTACACCCTCCGTGGATGCGAACGTCCACGTCAGCCCTTAGGGGTAACGTGGAACTGGACTGGGGTTTGGGCCAGAGGAGTTGGGCCGTTGGGGCTGTTGGCCTGTTGAGGCAGTTAGGCCATCCAGAACACTAAGAATAAAATAAGAAATTTTATATCTAATCTTAATCATTATTATGCTTATGTCTAACGATTTCTATATCTAACAAATTAAATTTCTTAATATAAATAGAATTTATAGTCAAAATTGAGAATATAACTTATATTCATATAAAATTATCATGATTATATTTTTTAAAGCATTTTAGGTGTAACAAAAAATAATTTCTCTTTTTATAATTTCAAAATAATATTGTTTTGAAATTTAGGTTAAAATAAATTAAAATACCTAATATTAAGAAAATTTATATAACAAGAGGGAAATAAATTCTCCTTTTTTTCTCTCCAAAACGATATTATCTTAGTTAATTTGCATGATATAACTTAAACTCGATCTCACAGAATTTTTTTTAAACTTTTTAATTTTATTTTTTCATTTACAATAAAAAAATACGTGTCATCATATTTTCTTCTTCTTTTACAAATAAAAAATATTAAAAAAAATATTATCATGGACAAATATTATTATCCTATACAACATGATAATTTTATGAAATCACTGGAATCATGTGGGCCATCAAGAAACCGATCTTCTTCTATGAATGATTAATGAACTATTTCTAATTTCATACTTAGCATGCGTTGCAATTAGTTTATTTTTACTTTAGAAAGTCATTCTATTTTAAATTGATCTTCAAAAGTATAAATTGATTTAAATATATTTTTAATAAATATCATACAATATTGAAAAAGACCACGCTTAAAATTTAATAATTACATAACTTAAAATTTATCCCATTGTACATCAATGAGGGTTAAACTTACCAAATATCGGGTTATATTCTACGATAATTATTGATAAGATCTACCTGGCTAACCATAACTGATGAATTTTTTCTACAAATAATTTGATGCAGCTTTAACTCATACATTTGGATTAGAACAAATTGAGGGTGTACTTACAAGATATTTCAACTCTCAAATCAAATTTTGTGTAAGTAAATTTATTCGTATAGAAAAAGATAAATATTTTTAGTTAACGCCCTTGTATTTATGTATAGTAAGAGGATAACCAGCTTTGAAGAAGATCCCTTGCTTATTGTTGCCCGAAAGTGATGAGAGAGTAAGGTCTTCATATTGGTTTTTGTGTCGGTGACTTGATATGCAAAAGTAACATTATAAAGATATAGAGCAACCTTAGTTGACTAAAATCATCTTGAAGATGTATTTCTTCGTATTGAAGACTTTAAATATTGGCTTTGATATATTACTCCAGATCAGTTATGAAAGTAAAACTTTGAGAGTTTGCAATTTCATAAAACACAATACCACTACTAGAAAATGCTTTTTTTCGACGAAAAATTTTCGTCGAAAATGATTAAAATCCCGTTGAAAATGATGTTTTCGACGGAAAGGAAGCCGTCGAATATATCTTGGTGGCTAACAATTTTTTCGACGGAATTAGAGATTCCGTCGAAAAAATGCGATGGAAATTCGACGAAATAAGTCCGTCGAAATTTCTTGTAATAATTTTCGATGGAAAACAAATTATGTCAAAAATTTTCGACAGAAAATGAATGAAATTCCGTCAAATTTTTTTGACGGAATATGGATGAGATTCCGTCGAAAAATCTATTAATAATTTTCGACGGAAAACAAATCCCGTCGAAAATTTAGACGGGAAATGAATGAGATTCCATCGAAAAATCTTGTAATGGTTTTCGACGGAAAATAAATTGTGTCGAAATTTTCAATGGAAAATGAATGAAATCCGTCAAAATATCTTGTAATGATTTTTGACGAAAAACAAAATTTGTCAAAAAATTGACGTAAAATTAATGAAATTCCATCGAAAACTATTGTCTCAATTGTCGACGGAATTGCTTTTAAGGCTATTTTTTTTTAATTTCTCTCTACAAAATTAATACTGATTTATGTTTTGCACCTGATAAACAAATATAATGAAAGTGAATAACTTATCAAAATCGTACGATCTTAATATAATTATGTGTACAAAATTCCCCATCATATACTACTCAAAAGAGTCTTATATGTATAAATATGAAAGACATATATTAATCAAAAGGGAAATACATATACAAAAATCTCTTTCATATACTAATCAAAAGAGTCTATGTACTTTCACCAAAAGAGAGAGTCTATGTACAGTAGTCCATATCACCGGTCTCGGCTTGATCAATTTTTTTCATCTTCGATATTGATGAAGTCTTCGTCATCTTCGTCGTCATCATCTACACTTGTGGTGTCTGGATGTCTTGCAGGTTTTAAATTTTTCTTAATGACCTGCAACATCCGCATCATCTCATCACCAGTGATATCATCACAAAAATATTTAAATACCTACATATAGATATATGTGTTAGACAAATAGAAACTAAAAGACGGTACATAAGCCATGATATCTATATGTAGGTCAAGTTTTAAATTATGAGTCCACCCAGAGATGACTAAGTTTCTCAAGGGTCTTTTCAACTAAGTACTTCAACATCTCCTACCAAAGCTGTATACCATATCATTTATAGCTCGACCAATTTCTAACAAATCTATCTCATATCACAACCCGGTAACTCACAGAATACATCAATTAAATTGGATAGCTTATTCATACCCTCCATTCAATTAAGTGTCCAGATGGCAAGAAAATACCATGCAGGCATAGCTATTACAACATTTAAAGATGTTTCATCATACACATATTTATCTAATTTCTCTAACTTAGTTGATCAGGTGAAATAACAAATCATCCATGCTACACCAGAAATTGGATCACATTAACTGTGAGTTTCAAGAAACATAATAATGTCTTGGATCTTCCGTGTACAGAAATTACCATGTGAAGCATAGCAAATACAACCAGCCCAGACTTTACTGGAAATATAAAGAAATTT
>JAVKPL010002180.1:0-181608 GCA_032173675.1 Gastrolobium villosum
AGACAAACATATCACAAAAACCCACTTTGCACAACACAATATGCCGATATGGAAGCAACTTCAACTTAAGTCCAAGTAAATACAATGATGGACAATCTCAGGAGGCCCAGAAAATATTGGATAAAATTCAAGGTGCTAACTATATCTTCAAGAGCAATATGGGCTTCTTACTGTTTCATTGATTCAACGAACCAGAATCATCGTGCTTGTGACACTCGGTCAAGGCCAGCTGCGACAGTAAACTTAGTAACTGACATTGAAAAACCCAACTCAGTTAACAACGAATGTCTTTAAAATTCTACGGTATTCAAGTGTTAGCTGTCAGTCTCCTCCTGAGAGAAGGAAGGGGAATGCTATATATATACTCTTTCAGGAATGTGTATTGCCACTCTCGTTGTTCAACTATTTTTCTTTTATACCATGACAGCAATGAGGTTTATGTCTATAAATTTATGCGAATTATTCAAATCTCTCAGCTCACTTCCAATGGTTTATTAATTTTTATAAAAAAATATCACTCTTTTTCTTTGTTAATCAAACTACTAGCTTAAAAAAATTATATCAAAACTAATTAAATATGAAAGAGGCCTTCTCATCTATAATAAAGTGCTTACGTTGTTGGGTATATGAAATCTATAAAAAAATTCTCCAAGTACCTTTCGCGTACCCAAAGTATCCGTGTACTCAGCATCGTTTTTAACCTAAGCATTGTTTCCCGAGCAATCATCCTTAGATTACCCAATTGATAGTAATAACGGTACAGTTACAATGATTGTAACAAGACTATAGTTATGACACGGAATAAGATGCAAAAGCTCGCAAGGTTATGTTTTTATGGAGACAATAATTATTAGCAAAAAAAAGAAGCTCATAACAAACTCGAGGACAGCTTTATAAATCGGCATAAAACCAAAACAAAGAATGTTAGTCCGTAGGAACTATACCACACCAGAGCTACAAAAGATCAGGAATAGCAACATTAAACACCCAGTACCAGGGATTGAGATTACATTCTGAAACCAAATGGATAAACATACATTAGCAAGCAGTAAACCAAAAACTCTGTAGGGATCACAAAACTTACAAATCTCCTATATATCGCAAGAGATCATAATTAGCGAACCATGGTGGATAATCCCAAGTGGAAAACGGGACAATGACAAATACAAAGAAGAACGAAAATTGAGAAATGTTTTAATCTCTTCAAAATAGTGCTTGAAATTTTGGTTAAAAGAATAAACAGGATGAAATAATAATGCTGCATTGGTACATTGAAATTCATGTGGCGGCCTCTCCATTATGATTTCATCCTGTTCATTCTTTTAACCAAGGCAGCATACAAATGTTTTCCCTCCTCACACATTCATCCCCACTAATTAAGCACACCCTAAAACAACAATAGATTTCAGGTCACCACATTATACACTAAAAGTCAATCACAATTTCACAGGCCCAAAAGTAGTTGCAGACCAAGATCATACCTTTAAATCTGATCTTTCATTTTAAGAATTTAGTCTCAATAAAACCTCTACCATAGTATACAAATATAAAAACTTTTACATGGGATTGCAGTCAACAAACAAGAGAATGAATCCTCTCACGGGAAAACTTACCGGAAGAGGATCCATTTCCCCAGTAACAAGTTATCCTTCTCAGACAAAGCAAGAGCAACCAAAATGGGTTTTCAGTAAAGATAAACACACCCACACTTAGCCACAAGGATTAGTGAATCCCAATTGAAGTTCATTAATCACTGAAATACATAACAGCAAGGGGACAGTGACCAAAGTGTCATTGTTCACCAACTTTTTTTTACCTAAATGTCACGCGAACGGTCTTATTTTCCAATCTGCCACTGGGGCAAGTTCTAGCTAACTTAGTTTGCTGACGTATCACATTTCTAGTGGATAACAAGTACCAAAGCAAAATAAAAAAAAAAATAATTGAAGGTAGCTTACATGGGGTAGCGAACTTGGTGTCCACTAGAAACGTGACACGTCAGCAAACTGAGATCGCTACACCGGCTAGCGAACTTGACCCAATACCGTGTCACTTTGGTCACTGTTCCTAACAGCAAGCCTAATACAAAACAACAGCAAATACAACTAACAAAACTAATGGAATAGTTAGTGAATGGTGGGTGAGTCACAGTACCGGTGGTGTGGGCGTTGGCGTTGGCAAGACCCCTTTAGCTTCCACGAGCCTATACATATACCAAGACCCAACGGACCTATAAGGCTTCCATTTCTGGCACAAGTGCTCCATTTTGGAAGGCAAAGGTAAACCCTTGAGACCATATAAGCGTTCCACCCCTCTCCGAACAACGAGATCCCCAACAGGTAGAACGTCGGGGCGGTGAAGAGTGAAGATCATGAACATGTGAACTGACCAAGGCCCAATTCCCTTAACCATGGTGAGCTTATTATGGAGAGTTTCGTCATCCATTTCGAGTATCGAAGAATCCGACAAAACCCCATCGGTGTACTTGGTGGAGAGGTCATGGAGGTATGTGGCTTTGGGTCCCGAGATTCCGACCTGGCGGAGCTGCTGAGGTGAGAGAGCGAGAACGACGTCGGGTAGAACCGCAGAGAGGCCACCGCAGAGAGAGACGAAACGGGCTTCGATGGCGTCGGAGGCTTTGTTGGAGAGTTGTTGGGAGATGATGCTCTTCGTGAGGGAAACGAAAGGTGCGCGATCAGTGAAGAAGTGTGGAGGACGGAAAGTGTCGATGCAGGTTGCTAGGAGAGGATCGGCATTGCGGAGATGGTTCAGAGCCACTTCGATTTCGCCTTTGCAAGTTAATGGTTTCGCAATCATCGGAGAGAATAGTGAGTGTGTTGAAGCTGAAGAAGCCTTTGTTTCTTTGTTATTAACGGTATCGGTATCACGGGTGAGTCTTGGGATTTTTCGAGCACGGAATGAGATTTTTGTAGAGGGTGTTGCGGTGGTGGATTTGATTGAGGATGGGGATTGTGAATCGTCGGGATTGGAATTGGCTTTCGTTTGAGACCGAGTTCGCTTCATTGCTGAAAAAATTGGGGCTGGTTTTTTAGGGTAAACCAACCTAGAAGAGATCCTTTTCAGTGATATTTTTTATAAAAATAAGAAAATAAAATGGGCAGGTATCAACTAAGGTGTAAGAAGAAGATACGATGGTTTTTTTACCATTGTGGCCCTTATGTAATAATTAATTACTAAATTGATCTTGATTATAAACTATTTCATAAATTTAACCTTGGATATAAACATAACACCCCAATCTGCCCATGTTTGATCGTTGACTATTAAATTTACCCGGGTACCCGCCTCCCTACCCGGGTATTTTTTGAAATTTTCAAAAAATACCCGGGTAGGGAGGCAAGTACCCGGGTATATATCAAAAAACTGAAAAATGCTTGAGTTATTTACCCGGGTAGGGAGGCGGGTACCCGGTTAAATATCTTGCAAAATTATGACGACTTAGAGACTCAAAACAAACCCAAATGCATTCCATGTTAAACCTGCGCGCTACCCATAGTGTTCCTCTGGGTCTTTCAGGGATAAGAAACCCTCTTGCTTTTTCCAAAGAGTAACACATGAACACACCCTGATCTATGATCCCACTTGTTTTTGCTTTCTCTTTCTCTCTAATTTATGTGCTTGGTTGGTGGTGTAGGATGGCAAATCATGACCGAAGAAGAAAGGCCACGATGAGGAGACAAAGATCACAAGCAAGAGAGATTGATGTGCATGCAAATCAAGAAATGGGTATACAGAGAAACATTGAAAGGGAATTTTTTGATATCAAAACTGAGAAAGATGGAGATCTAGATGATGAAACCTTGCATGGTCAATGGGTCTAATAGCAAAAGCTGCATAAACCCTCTTCCCAATCTTTATAAGAATTCAAGATTTGTATTGTTTTTGTTTTGTAAGTACTATATCTTCCAAGTTGGTTCCTATTTGTGTTCTGAATCTCAAAAAAGGAAAACAAAATGGGATTAGGAAAGTCGTCATTCAACAGTGCTTGAAATCGGATGAATCTATGTTTACCCGGGTATCCGCTTCCCTACCCGGGTAAATAATCTAAGTATTTTCCAGTTTTTTGAAATATATCCGGGTACCCGCCTCCCTACCCAGGTATTTTAAAATTTTCAAAAAATACCCGGGTAGGGAGGCGTCTACCCGGGTAGACTTGATGGTCAACGGTCAAACAGGGGCAGATTGGTGTTATGTTTATAAGCAAGGTTAAATTTTTAAAATAGTTCATAATCAAGGTCAATTTGGTAATTAATTATTACATAAGGGCTACAATGGTAAAAAAGCCAAGATATGATAGGATAGAGTATCATATTCTACTCTTATCACTTAACATCTTATCTTACCGTGATTCATAAAATTTATCCTAAAAGGGAACTTGTGTTACCATCGGATCAGATAGGATAGACAAACAAATAAATTATTTTATTTTGTTCCAACTCCACCATTGTACTCCTCTTCCATTGTCCAACTCTGCTACCATTGGTTAGCTTCGTCAGGGGCCAGCCATGGTCCACATGGAGCGGGAGAGGGAGATGTGCGTGGAAGATGTGCGCTTTCAAGTCGAGTATGGAGGTGATGCGCGACACATGTTGCGCTCTATGAGACATGTATTATAATGTGCAATGTGCAACTTGTAATGCGCGACAAGTGACAATAGTACACTCGCCTATGCACAAGTCCTGCACCACCTTATGCACGACTTGAATGCAGACACCCCATGCGCTTCTCACTATATTATTTTGAAAAAATGTTTAGATTTCAAATCAATGTGATAAAATATTTTTTTCTCACATTAAATAGGTCAAAAGTCCATTATATTTGTGTGACTGAGATGGTTAAAAGTTATTAAATCATATCACTTTTAATAAATAATTATCAAATTATATTATTTTAATTATTTAAAAAAAAATAATGAGATAGAATCCATTTATCACCACTAAAGTATACCACCTATACAACCAATTTGATCACCGTTGGATTAAAATTAAATTCAATGGCTCATGATTAATCCTTATAATCCTAATTTTTCACCTTTCATTCTCTCACATCTTCCCTCATCCTCTCACAACTCTATCTGAGTCTCCGTATTGGATCATTTTTTTTCTTCGGGTTTATTATAACAGAAGATGCTGAATCTGTTTTAGTCATAGTTCAAGGTAAAGTTCTGACATTTTAAAATCGTACGCTGAATCATGTAATGCCTTTGACTGCCTTGGTTGACTACAATTGTTACTGAAACATGTTTTATTTGAAACATGTAATTTTTTTTAAAAAAAAAACTTTGAAATATGTAATTAAAAACCGTGAAAAGGGCGAAAAACATGTTTCAAGATGCAGGTAATATTTCTCATGAGTCAAACAAGAATCGTATTGAAAATTAAAAACATGTAACATAAAACTTTGAAACATGTAATTAGGTGGTGTGCTCATGAGTCAAAAGAATGGTATTGAAACTTTCTAACTGAACTGTACAAATTAGAAGTATATATGTTTATTATTAATTTGTTTTTTTTTTTTGTAATCTATGAATTTGTTTTTTTATTATGCTTTATTATTGCTATGAATCTCAAATTGTGCTTTATTAATAATTCGATTTTTATTATGAATTTGTTAATTTATATTTATTTAGAATCCATTGTTGTACTTTTTTTATAATCCCATAATTTTTATTCTTTATTATGTACATGTTATTTCAATGAAGATCAACATGGAAGATGATCCATATGATATGATTAACTTCAGTGATGATTGCATGTCGAATGAAATGGAATATGATGGAGTGGAAAATGGCATGCTTGATGAAATGGAAGATAACATATCAAATGATTTCCCTTATAATATGTCGAATGTCATTCTATTGTCACCGACAAAGAGCACTAATCTTTCCATTGAGGTCGGAATGGAATTTCTTGAACGAAAGGATGTAGTAGAATTATATACAGCATTTGGTAGGATAAGAGGTTTTGGAATCCGGGGACGAACATCCAAGCAGAACTACGTAAAGATAACATATATTATAGAGGGTCATCTATTACCCAAAAAAGGAGAAAATGTGGGAAAATTGTGTCAAGCTAAATCAAAGAGTACATCATCATCACGTATAGGATGTGAAGCTTGTCTTAAGGCTTCCATAAATAAAAAAACAAATATGTGGAGAATCACATATTTCATAGACAACCATAATCATGAGATGCTCACTCCAAAAAGTGTTTCGTATCTGAGATCACACAAAAAAATGTATGATGCTGCAAAATGTTTGGTAGACGAATTCAACAAGGCAGGTTTGTCCATTGGAAAGGTAGCCACCATCTTCCAAAGTCATGATTTGGGATGTGACAGTCGAGAACTCGAGATTGTTATAATCATATGAGAAATATAAGGAAAAGTATGTATGGTGTTGGGGATACACAAGTCGTGCTACATTATTGTATTGAACAACAATCACTGAATCCAAAAAAAATTTATTCCATTAAGTGTGATGGTGATGATCGTATGGTGAGCTTTTTCTGGATTGATGCAAGATTTAGACACGCCTATGAGTTTTCTGGGGATGTGATAACATTTGACACGACATATAGGACTAATAAGTATTCTATGTCATTTGGACCCTTTGTCGGTGTAAATAATCATATGCAATCACTGCTACTTGGATGTGCTCTATTATAAGATGAAACTGAAGATACTTTTGTATGACTATTTGAGGAATGACTACGAGCAATGAAGGGGAAACATCCGGTTAGTATAATTACTAACCAGGTAAAAACAATGTCAACACACTCTATTTTGATGTTTCTTATACTATTTCAAATATGCTTATTTATTAGTAACTATACACTTACTCATGCTGTTGATTTTCCATGACATGGCGATTAGCAATGCAATCTCCAAAGTATTCCCAAAGACCAAGCATCGATTTTGTTTGTGGCACATCATGAAAAAATTTCCTGAGAAGTTATCTCATGTATACCATGAGCACGCATCATTTAAAAAGCATTTGAATGATTGTATATGGAGCTCCAAGAGCACTCAAGAGTTTGAAGAAAGATGGCAAAATCTTATTGTTCATTATGGTCTTCATGGAAATGAGTGGCTTCATGTACTTTACTCAATTAGATCATCATGGGTACCAATCTTTAATAGATCAACTTTTTTTGCTGGTATGAACACTACTCGCGCGTAGTGAAAGTATAAATTCATTTTTTGATGAATTTGTTTCACCTGGAATAGTGGAGAAATATAATGAAGCAGTAGATGCTCGCTACGAGTCATTCAAAAAAGAAGACTTTGAATCTAAGCATAAATAAAGACTTTTGACATTTAATATGCAATTGGAGGAACATGCAGCTAAAGTGTATACCCGTGCAATTTTTTCAAAGTTTAGTGAAGAGCTTTCTCTTAGTTTATGATTATCTAAGGAAAAACTTGGAAATGATGGTAAGTGTGTTACCTACAGAGTTTTTAATAAGAAAGACAGAGACAATTTTGCAACAGTTGACATGAATTTGGAAAATAGAGAAGCTAATTGTTCTTGCCTTTACTTTGACTTCATGGGAATCCTATGCCGACATGTTCTTGTTATTTCTCTGATTGAAAATATTGAGCAAATCCCTGAACACTTCATCTTGCATCGCTGGAGCAAGGAAGGAAATGTTATACTAAACATAGACAAGGACATGTGTGTTACTGATGGAGATAGACTTTTTGGCAGCTTTCACCTACGCTCTAGATATTCTACACTTGATGAGCTTGCATATAAGTCTAGTGAAGCATTTAAGTTTATTTGTAATGGTATTGATTCTCTCTTTATTGCTGCAAAAAAATTAGTAATATCTGACGAGAGTAGTAGTGTTGGCAATTCTAACTTACAATACTAAGGTGATAATTGTGAAGAGTCTTCTATGATGAACTTGAAGGATCCTTGCATTTTGCAAACGAAAAATGGACTCCCAAAACACCTCACATGGACCCAGGATTCGTAGTGGGATTGAAGATGCATCAAAGCATACTAATATTTGCGGACATTGTAAAAAAAGAGGACATAATAAGTGCACATGCAAGGAAATACATAAAGATTTATTTTAGTTTCAATCTTATTATGTTTTTCAAAAAGTACGATGTTTATGGAATTGATTATGTTAATTTTAGTCATTTTGATTTTAATATCAGACCTGAAATTACTTGTAGGCTTCAATTTATATAGTACTATAAGCTTCCGATGTTATTTAGTGTTTGTTTTATCTTTTATGTACAAACAGGAACAAACTAAACAGGTGCTTGCAATTGAGTTTAAAAGTGAGCTGCTTGAACTTGAGCAAATTGTACAGTGTTATCTCAGTAATACATTGTTTCTATCTCAGATGGATGGTTGAATTCTTTTATGAGAAACTCTTTTAATTAAATGATAGGGAAACAAAAGAAATCAAGTCTTTTTTTTTTAAATGCTGTTTGCCATCAAGAGTTAGCTAAGTGACAATTTACCATCACTGAATTATGTATCTTTAATAGGGTGCTACTAAAATATATCATTACACCCACATGAGATATTTAATATGACCAAAAAATAAATTGTTTAACAACTATGTGGAAATTTGATAAAAGATGGATAAAGAGATCAAATGATATTGAAATCAAATAAATTATCCCCTTGCAAGTGAAAATAAAGAGTAATAATGAGTTAAAATAAACTATGAGTAAATCGGAGCTGGTGATGAAGTCGATAGTTCCGGTTGTGATGGCTGGTGTGTTAGGTATTTATGGTTTGATTATTGCGGTTATTATCAGTATGGGTTTTACCAATACGGGCATTTACCAATCAATTTATTAATCGCAGCTCCACACACACATTCTAGATCGGAGGATCCACTTATCATTACATGTTTATTATGAACTTGTTTCTGATTTTGTTTCAAATAGATAATTGGGCCAAGTCATGCACAAATTCATAGCATTAGTACAGGCATTATCATTACATGTTTCGAATAAAACATGTTTCAGTGACCATTGTAGTGAACCGAGGCAGTCAATATTACAGGATTCAGCGTATGATTTTGAATTACTTGAAATCGAAATAATAAATCGAGATGAGAGTCATTTTCTAGGATAAAATAGATTCAATGTCTTCTATTGTAAACGCTAAGAAAAAAAAAAGATCCAATATGAAGACCTAGAGAGAGTTTTAAGAGGATGAGAGAAGATGTGAGAGAATGAAAGGTGAAAGATTAGGATTATAAAAATTAATCGTGAGGCATTAGATTTAATTTTAATCCAATAGTGATGGAATTAATTGTATAAGTGATATACTTTAGTAGTGATAAGTGGATCCTCTCCCAAAAATAATATCACTTTTATTTCCTAACCCTCACAAAATAATAAGTTTTCTCTTGTGGTTTCTTTGCACTCATTTTCTCGAGAGACGGAAACTTTTGTCCATTATATATTTTACTACCAACCAATCATTTAATATTTATTATGCATCTATCATTTATTATTAAAATATAACTTTAGTTATCCCCACAAAAATCACTTGTCGTCATTATGCGTCATTTTTAGCGTGCAGTCTGCTCAAACAATTTTTTATTTGATCTGTACAGTACAAATAATTTATAATGTGATTTGCACAGCTCATTTTTTTATTTCATGAACAGCAATAATGAATGAACAGGATGCATTTAAAAAAAGTTTTTTAAATTAAAATATATGTTTAAGTAATTTTATAATAATGTAGATATTTGTTTCTAAATTTAATTGTAATTTTTTTCTTAAAAGCCTTTTTAATAAACTCTTAAAATATATATGCTATAAAATTTAATTTTTTTTTTCAAGTTTATCCAAACATATTAAGATGTTACCAAATCAGAACAATAAAGAAGCAAAACCAACAACTCCCTTCTAATAATTCATGTGTTGTCTAGATAAAATTTACACATCATGATTCATGTGTTTTCATTAAAATATTTTTGACAAAACAAAAGACGAATCTGCAACAGTGTGGCTTGTTGTAGAACTAGAACCCATGCATCTTGGAATCTCAACATCACAAGCAACACTAGTCAAAGTCAGCACAGAGAGTCACCTTCTTTACTTGAACTTGAGGTTTGATTGAGGCACAGCACAGAGTCACTCAGGTAACAGCAATGAGTTACAGGGAGAATAGCGAAGATGGTAAGGAACTTAAGAAACCGTTCCTCAACACTGGGAGTTGGTACAAAATGGGTTCAAGGCAATCCAGCATCATAGTTTCCTCAAGTCAAAAGATCATGCGAGATTCGTCTGTTTCTGTCATCTTCTGTGTCCTTATCGTCGCTTTGGGTCCTATTCAATTCGGTTTCACGGTGCTTTAAATTCTCTTCACTCTATACTAACCAACCTTCATGAAACCTTTTACTTATTATCTTGTTTGGTTTTACACAGTGTGGATATTCTTCTCCAACGCAAGAGAGTATAACAAGCGATCTAAATCTATCGCTTTCTGAGGTTTGACTTTGTTCATTGTTTCTGAATTAGATTTACTTGAATGATGAGTTTTAAATCATTATGCTTACTTTATGCTTTTGGGGTCAGTTCTCTCTATTCGGATCTTTATCCAATGTGGGGGCAATGGTGGGAGCTATAGCCAGTGGTCAAATAGCAGAATACATAGGACGCAAAGGGGTATTATAACGTTTGTCTATATTGACTTTATAAAAGAAGAAATTGGAATGTGATGAATGATGCTTTTGGCTTGTTGAATTTCAGTCATTGATGATTGCGGCAATCCCCAATATATTAGGATGGCTCGCCATTTCTTTTGCACAAGTAAGTGTTTAGCATTTAACATGGATAGTTGGTTAGTGATATTATTGATGTATCTTGAGTTTTTTTACCTTATAGGGTGTATTGTTGCTTCTACAGGACTCGTCGTTTTTATTTATGGGGAGGTTTTTGGAAGGTTTTGGCGTTGGGATAATCTCTTACGTGGTAATCTTTGTTAGTCCTTTTATCTTTTAAAGTAAACACCCTTTTTGGTGCATGATAATATCCACGAAATCCTTTTTAGTTCCTGGCAATAAAAAATGACTAAATTGGTCCCTAAAACGATAAAAAAAAGACCAAGGAGTACTTATTACAATTGACAGAAGGACTAAAGTGATCCTTTTTTCATAATTTTAGGGACCAATTTAGTCCTTTTTTATTGCCGGGGACTAAAAAAGATTTCATAGATATTGTCAGGGACCAAAAGGGTGTTTACTCTATCTTTTATTTGTTGGGACTATCAAGAAGAATGTTAAGTGAAAGTATTCTATTGATTTTTCTTCTGTTTAGGTGCCTATTTATATTGCTGAGATATCACCTCAAAACATGAGAGGTACCCTTGGATCGGTGAACCAGGTTGGCACTTTCAGTTACTAATGAATGTGAATGTCATCATCATCATCATCTTCTTCTTTTTATATGTATATGAAATTCATTTTGTTCATGTCTGTGATACTTTTGGCTCAGCTCTCTATCACAATTGGAATAATGCTGGCTTATCTATTAGGCCTTTTTGTCAACTGGAGAGTACTTGCAGTTCTAGGTAAATTCCCAGTGATTTACTTGGTTCAGTTGGTTGGTCTTTGGTGAAGGGACAAATGGAACTCTTAATAATCTTGAGTTAACAAGTCATTTTCATTAAATTTTCACATAATTAAATTCAAGGAACATGTTAACACTAATGTTTGGAGCATAGCATTACGCAGTTTCTGCAACCAATTTCTAACAAAAACATGTTCTGTTCCATCGCAGGAATTTTGCCTTGTACAATATTAATACCTGGATTATTTTTCATACCAGAATCTCCCAGATGGTTGGTATGGATCACGTGTTGTACGTTATACTAGTTGAATTTTGTACCTTTCATCTTTGTTTATTTACATGTCCCTTCCAGAAAATAAAAAATAAAAAAATAAATAAAGGAGGACGAGATAGTTTACTCTTTCTTACTGATTTTCTCATGTGTTTATTTTTTCCCTTCTGGGTTGGTGGGGAATTGGGGAAATCTAGGCCAAGATGGGGATGACAGAAGAGTTTGAGAGTTCTTTGCAAGTGTTACGAGGATTTGACATCGATATATCACTTGAAGTAAATGAAATTAAGGTATTTGAATTTTAGCAACCAAGTCGTATGCATGACAGTAAGAGTAAGCATATGCAAGGTGCAGTTATAAACTTATAGTATAGTTCTAGAGTCTGTATTTAAGATCCATAAACTTCTAATCACTTTGCTTTCTGTGTAGAGATCTGTGGCATCAACAGGAAAAGGCGTTACAGTCCGGTTTGCCGATCTCAAGATGAAAAGATATTGGTTTCCTTTGATGGTATGCTATAATTCCTTTTTTTCTTCTTCTAATTTTGTGCTTCTTCCCCAAGCTTGCCCTTTTGTTATATGTTTGTCAGAAAATTCGAACACCCATCAATTTTGGTTATGTGCCTGCAGATAGGGATTGGATTACTTGTACTTCAGCAATTGAGTGGTACCAATGGAGTTTTGTTCTATGCAAGTACTATCTTTGCAAATGCAGGTTAGATCTACCTATTAGCTGTTAATTGTTGAGTTAATTTTTTCATTAGGGGGATCATTTGTGCTAATTAATCCGTAGGTATGAAAGGGATTTAAAACCTTGAAATATTCAAATGCCCATGTTGTAATTTCACGACTTCTTGGCTGTTTTACGTGACCTTGGAACTTCAATATGTTATTAACTTGTGGTACAAGGAATAAAAAGATGGTTAATTCCCTTTCATTTTTGGTATAGTTTTCAACCTTTAACAAAGGAAACTAATTTAAGGTTTTAGATGATAGCTGAGTAACTCCAATAAATTAAATTGCTCCTGTTTTGTGACAGGAATTTCATCCAGCAATGCTGCTACAGTTGGACTTGGAGCTATTCAGGTTGCATACTAGGCCTAGATTACATATCATGTTTCTTCATGTAATATCAAAATCAGGAATTCAATTCTCATAATTAGCTTTCTTTTCCAGGTCATAGCAACTGGAATCACTACTTGGTTGGTAGACAAAAGTGGACGGAGGCTGCTTCTAATAGTGAGAATTGAGCAAAACCAATCCTTCCAAGCTGCACCTTTATCCCAAACTAGGCAAATAAACCCAAATGAAAAGTACTAAAAGATTGAGAAAAAGATAAAAATGAAATTAAAAAATATATATAACATTATCCATGAACATTTTTTAAAAAAGAAAAAATTCTAAAATATGTTTTCACTTCTGCAGATATCGTCATCTGTAATGACAGTTAGCCTTCTCCTTGTTTCTATAGCATTCTATCTGGAGGTTGGTAGGAAATGATACAAACTTGATTCAATATCAGGAACTCAGCTATGTTTTTAACTAATTGATTGTATTGATAACAGGGAATCATATCGGAAGATTCTCGTCTGCACAGCATTTTGGGAATACTTTCTGTAGTTGGTCTCGTGGTAAATTTTGTGGGCTAGGTTCGAAATCTCTTTTTTCATGTTATTTAAGTACTTATCAGTTTGACTTTGCAGGCTATGGTAATTGGTTACTCTCTTGGACTTGGACCAATCCCTTGGCTTATGATGTCTGAGGTACGCAGAAGTAATTGAAGGATCGAGTTATTAGTTCATTATATCATATGGCCTATTTATACTGTTTTTTTCATGTACTCTTGGTTCTGAAGGCTCAATGTGCATTATTTGACAAGAGTTATGTGGTTGGAGGACTTCAGTATCTGACTTATTAATCTTGATTTTCAGATACTTCCGGTGAATATAAAGGGATTTGCTGGCAGCATGGCCACCTTGAAAAGTTGGTTGACTTCGTGGATGATCACAATGACTGCAAACTTGCTTTTGACTTGGAGCAGTGGAGGTTTGTGTGTGTGTGTGTATGTGTGAAGTACATTCATGCATGCTCTTATATGTTATCATTATAATGCTAACGTTTGGCTGTCAACAGGGACATTCACAATCTACACTGTGGTAGCTGCCTTTACTGTTGTTTTTGCTGCAATATGGGTCCCTGAGACCAAGGGGAGAACTTTGGAAGAAATTCAGTTTTCCTTTAGATAGATATTTAAGGGAAAGCGCATCGGTACTATGTCTTGTTTCAATTTTAAGCCAGATTTAATCATTGTGTATGAGGGGGGAAAATCAGTGCAACAAGTTTCTTTTTACTGTACTAGCTGATGTGAGTTCAATAAAAGATATAGAAGCGAAAGAAAGAAAAGAAAGTTGCCTTTGAATAAAAGAAGTGCAGCTGTTTAAATCACAATTGAATAGTTCCTTTCTATAATCACAAATTGCATCTTCTCTTGTTGTAAGGAAAGACAGAAACTGTTTGAGGCACCCTTAGTAGATATGGGGTCACTCCAAATTAATCAATTGACTAGTTGACCCGGTTTGGTTATGAGCTCAATTATCAAAAATATACTTGGATAAAATTCTTCATATATTATGTACCAGAAAGATATTATTTATATACTTGGTGTTACTTTACTTACTTTTCAATAAAAGCAAAAAAAAAAAAAAAAAATATTAGTTTTCTTCTGTTTGCGACTATGAGCTGGTGTCAACTTCCAACTAGATAGCAGCAAAGGGACTTCAACACTTCAAAAAAAAAATTAACAAAATAACAAGCATTATTCGATTTAATCAGGATTTATAGCAGGTGACATGGGCTTTTATAAGAATTTGGCCCATGAGCATACAGGTAAAACATTGGGCCAAGGTCCAAAGGTGGGATCTTAGCCGCAAGTATAAATATTAGAACTAACCCCAAATACGAAGCTGAGAAGTTGTCACACGAAATAAAGGTGGGACCTCCATGAATATGCAATAATTTTTAAAATTTTGGGACCAGGTAAACAAATATTGGGAAAAGTATTTCTCCGGTCTGAAGATAAAGTTATCTCCAGTGATCTTAAAATAATATCGTTTTTGATTATAAGATTAAAAATTTATAATGATAAAGACTAATATAATCCTGTAATATATTATAATTACAAAAGTATCTTGATTTCCTCCCCAAAACAATGTCGATTTGAGCTCCTGAAGATAATTTTATCTCGAGTAACCGGAGAAATCCTTTACCCAATATATATATATATATATATATATATATATATATATATATATATATATATATATATATATAAGGAAGAAAAGAGAAGAGGAAAGATGTTTTTTCCTTCTTTCAAAAATAAATAAGTGAAAAATTAAAATTATAAAAATAAAATGTTAGTATAATGCTATTAAAAGAATAAGGGAAATAATACTTTCATGCTACATGAGAGTACATTATTTTCCTACACAAATTCATTTTCGATGCTAATTAATTTTTCTTTTCTTTTTAAATATAAAATATGGGACCCACATTCAACTTCTCTCCTACAATCCTACAACATAAAAAACTTAAACCCAAAGAAAAATGTGAGAATTGATCCATTTCTTATTCTTAATAGTTTTATGAAAGAAAAATGTTATATGGTATAAAACTAATTTAAAAAAACTTATACGAATTAGGTGTAGACTGTAGAGCATATCCTACAATTGAGGTGTATTATTTTTCTTTAAAAAAGAAAATGTTTAAATTTTACATAATTATAAAGGAAATATCCAAAAATAGTACATTTCTGGCAAAATAAAATAAAATGCTTATATATAGATCATAATTTAAAGTTAAATTCCGATTTCCTCGTTGACATATATATATCTTCCAATATGTTCATCCATAAAAAAAATGTGTTATTATTTACTGATTATAAAATAAATAAACAGAACAAAATATTGTGGTCGGTTTGTACCAATGAAATATTATATTTGAAAATCAATAATGAAAATTTTAATTTTAATTATAATTATAATTTCTGTCAACTTATACTATTACGTGTGATTTCTAAAGTAATTTTAATAAATAATTATATTAGATTATGATCATTATTTACTATACTTCAATAAACACTCCACATTTGTCTTATTAATAAAATGAATGCTTTTTTGTGAAAAGAAAAATGAATGCTTTGAATTTTTTTTTTCTTTTCCAACGATTCAACCCTCGAAGCCAATAATTATCAAACAAATAAAATTACATGTTTATTATTATTTATATAATAATAATATCGAGATTTAAAATTATAACTTATTTATAATCGCATACAAATTATACACAAATTAATACCCTAATCTTAAGGAAAAATATTTTTTTATTTTTTAAAAATTTCCCTATCACATTTACATAAAATAAAATGAGTTTCATCGTTAAGTGAAGAGGGGAAAAATTTTAAAAATCCACTCGGAAAAAAAGAAGAAGGGATTTTCTACATGAAATGCGACATGTTATTCCATTTTATTATTCAATCCAACAATCATCCATTACAAAGAGTCCTATTATTTATAAATAAGATTATCATATTTTCATTAACATGAGATAAAGTTATTTCCATCAATTTCAAAATTACGTCATTTTGGAGATCAGGAGAATGAATGAAGGATATTTTAGTAAAACTCATAACAAGAAATAAATTAAAATTTATAACATACCCTTCATTAATTCTCTCAATCATAAAACAATATAATTTTAGACTTGAAGGAGATAAATTTATGTCATCTTGATGGAAGAACGATAAGCTTTTTAAACGCATACAATGAACATGAAAGACCATGTTTTAACTTGACCTCCATCTTGGACTATAAATGCCATTATATAGGCATGCATAGAATGGGGTCAAAGACGTGAATTGAATTATTTTTTGGCACCTGGGAGGGCGGAAGAAAGAAACTGCTTGAGGCACCTATTATAAACACATGGTCGCTCTAGATGAACCAGGTGACCCGCCTTCTTTATAACTTGTAATGTTGCTTTATTTCCTAGCTTCCTGTCATGTGTTCAGCAGACCAGACACGTTAGTCGTGGACTAATTAATAAAAGTGACAACCTTATTTATGTTCAACCGTTCTCAACTATAGCTATATTATGTAATTATTAGAGTAATTAATATTGAATATATTGTCAGGGAGTAAATCTGGGTGGGTCAGAAAGTGATAAAATATATATGATATAAAAATAAATAAAATTATAATAACACCCTTCATTAATTCATCTAGAATTACATAAACACCCTTCATTAATCAAAATGACGTAGTTTTGGAGCTAACTGGAGATAAACTTATCTCAAGCTGCTTGAGAAATGTTTTTCCGTATATATATATATATATATATATATATATATATATATATAAGTGAAAAAGAAAGGGACAAGAAGGAGTGGGGGAAATGAAGAGGAAAATAACTAAAAAGGGACCATCTTGAAGATAGGAATAACCACGGGTCTAACCCCCACCATACTTATAGCTTTTCTTCATTCCGTTCTAAGACATACCGTCCGCCAATCTATATCTCACTCCATTAAATCTTGTTTTACTATCTTCCCCAAGTAAGTTTCGGCCGACCTCTGCCTCTTTTTGTGTTGAACTCTTGGTAACAAACTTCTGTTCTTACAGGAGCATCCAGGGGCCTTCTCATCACGTGCCTAAACAACTTCGATCTATGTTCTCTCTTCTTCTCGGCAACCGGTACTACTTCGACCTTTCGTCGAATATCTTCATTTCTTATCTTATCCATCTTTGTGTAACCACACATCCACCTTAACATCCTCATCTCTGCTACTCTCATCTTATGCTCATGTTGCCTATGTGATGGTCAGCATTCCGCTCCATATATCATTGCCGGTCTTACTGCCGTTTTATAGAATTTTCCTTTTAAGATTTTTTTTTTTAAATTTTAAATTATAAACTTTTTCCTCCACTTTCTCTCCCCCGTAGTTTGTTCTTTTATCTCTCTTAAAAGGATATAAGTAAAAGGACACACATTTTTCCCATAAGAAAAAGTAAAAATGTCATTATCTCTATGGCTATACCATTGTCGGTGAATGCTTCAGTTTTATGAAGTATATTATATGACTGGGAAATCTGAACATGATTTGAGACATTTACATATACACGTTTAAATTATAAAATTATATTGTAACCAAAAAAAAAATTATAAAATTATTAAGTGTAAAAATTGTATAAATAACACTAGCCAGCGCCTGGGAACCGACGCATTTATAGGATGACATGCATCTCTTAGGTAACTTAGCACGTAGAGATAATGGAACAGAAACGTACTATGTCCTATTTTGTTTTCTTTGGTTTTTCATCCTTTTTAGTGGAGTTAAAAGTATCTTACATATTATGTTCTTTTTTTATTTTTAAAAGACACTAAAATTAAAATATAACACATTTATTATGCTTTATTCCCTTCTGACATGTCTACCAAATGTTACCTAAATTTTGTAAGATGTAATGCATACGGTCTCGTGCGTGTACTAGTGTGGTTTTGCAAAATAATATCGTAAGTACTTTGTGGTCTAAATTTCTTACTCTTTCATGATCTGAGCAAGTTCTAGGTTGAAAATTTTGTCGTTCTCGCCCCAAAGAAGAAGTATTCGCTGCAAAGGGAAGTTGAGTAATTAACATATATAATGAAAGCATTCCACTTTTAGGTGCCCAAATTATGGAGATTACCTGTGAAAAATTCGGGATGTTGATGATGTCTTTATAGCTGTTGTCAAATGCCTCCAATAGCTCATCTCGCTCCTTCCTATTCGAGTACATCACCTATAATCATGGAAGTCACATCGTAAAAGTACTAGCTACAAATTAAGTTCCCTTTGAAATCCATATATTTTGGCAAATTTTTAAGTGTTTATTGTTTCTCATTTTATAGTAGATACATTTATCTTATTTCATACACACATCTAAAAATATTGGTTTTTTCTTTTTTCTTCTCACATGGATCAAACTTTTATTTTCATCAGTTTTTAGTTGTAATAGTATATCTATTACTTCTGTGCCCAAAAAGTAATTAATTTTTTTTTTACCTATTAGTTAATTGGTTCCAAGTTCCAACTGATATATTAGCCTCTGATCACTATAATTTGTGCAGAGTAACAATAGAGTAGACGAATCAAGAGTTATAATAACCTTTTGTCATTCTAATTTTAAGTTTAAGTTTAAAAATACTTAAATAGAACAAGGCATAAATATACTTTTTTTTTTAAAAGATAGAATTTATCTTAATAAATTTAATAAACAAATTTGCCTGAATGAAGTAATAAATTATGATTAGCTCATCCACGTAAGTAATTTTTTTTGCGAGAATACCTTTGGTGCATCACATGTACCGAACTCGATACATCTTTTTTCCAAATTTATAAAACATTTCACTACTTTTGAATTTTTTATTTCTCGCCACATTCAATTTTTACCAAATTAAAAAAAAAATTTATGTACCGAGTTCGATGCATATAATGCACCAAAGATATTTTCATTTTTTTTTTTCCGATCAAGAAAAAAGCATTTTTCCTATCATTGGTTTATTTGGGGTAACCTACACTAAGACTTATCTAGCTAATTGCATGTCATATGTTTGACCTATCTAGCTATTTGCATGTCATATGTTTTCCACGTGGATTATTTTGACAGTCACTTTTTCTAATGCTAATATATACTTTAAATAATTGCGAAAGATTTATGGATTACGAATTATATTTGACAGATTTTAAACATTTACCGTAATAACAAAAACAAACAAACAGTTACTAATCCGTAATATTATTATTATTATTAAAAAAAATTATTACAGCTATTCTCTTGTTTACGCTGATTGATTAATTTATCCCCGTCTTAATTTTCTTTTATTACTTTATTCTTCTTCTCAAATTATATATCAATATATTCCTCTTCTCAAAATATTTATCAATTTGTCTCCATTTAACCAACGTTTACTTTAATAAATGACTTACAAATGATTAGGATTTGACCAAATTTACTCAAATAGGGATAGATTAATATATAATCTGAGAAAATTAATAGATTGGTATATAATTTAGGAAGAGAGACAAAATAAATAAACTAATTAAAATAAGGGGAAAATGGTCAATCAACATCATATTTTGTCCTCTAAATTAAACAATGCATATTTACAGGTATCTTTTTATTCTATTTTTGTATAAAATTATTCTTTTATGACAAAAAAATTGTCCTTTCATTTTTATTGATTTCCCAATACATCATCCGGCCAATCAACATCTTTAAGAAATTCAGCTATCTACTGATTTTGTTGATAAATATTATCCTTTTAAACAATATATCATTGTGTTATTTTAAATAAAATATTTATATTTTATGATATTTTTTAATTAAATAGTAAATAAAACTATATCATCTCACTTAAAATAACATAATATTCTATTTTATAACAAACGTTATTTTCACATAAGATCTATATTATCTTTTTCTTTTTTTTAAGAAAAAAAAAATGGTCAGGTAAGAAAAACAAAAAGGGTTTAACAGGACAAACCTCAAGAAAGTCTTTCAATATACGCCTCGGTAACCAGACGTTTCTGTGAGTTCCTGCAGCTAAAAGGGACTTTACTCCCTCAACGGAAGTTGGCATTAACAACTTCGAACACGAAGAAAACCCAACCCCTTGCATTGCCGTCAGAAGCACCGAGTCCATTATTGCCAAAACCAAGCCAGATATCACGATGGCTTGGACCAGCTCAGGGTACAGCTCAGCCATCTTGAACGCCACCGCCCCACCATATGAGAACCCAACCACACAGCATTTCTCCACCCCGAGCTTCCTCAACCCCGCCGCCAAATACTCCGCTTGAAACGCCGGTGACCGCTCTTTTTTATCGGTGAAGGAACCGCCAAAGAATAGGAGGTCCGGCACGTAAACCGAGTACAGTTTAGTTAAAGAGGGAAGTTGGAATTGCCAGTTGGCAAGTCCGTCGCCGCAGAAGCCGTGGATGAGAACCACCGCTGGCTTGCTAGGTTTTGAAACGAGTTTGGGCTTTTCGTCGCTATTATTATTGGGCTTCGAAATGGTCTCCGAAGGTACCCAGAATCTCATCACCGTCCCGGGCTCTATCTCCACCTCGTAGGTCCTCAACCCGGCCATTTTCATTATCCAACTCAAAAATAACCATATTGCTGTAACCACGTTCACCATCTCTCTCCCTGATCTCAGACAGACACACTACACTCTTTGTTGGTCCCTTAGTAAGTTGGAACTCCCAACCAATGGAAAATGTAATAGCTAGATTACAAAAGCACATGCTATAGCTAGTAGCTACTGCTTCTATACACCCAACCATATCAATTTATGGTACTTAAGTTTGGAAGGAGTTAAATCTTTAAATGGGTTTTGGGGCCACTTTTCATGACTATGTATTTGCACGGTAACTGGGGGTTGTATCCACTTTGACTTTTTATGCCTTTACCTTCAATACAATTGTCGAAGTAACTAAAAATATATTAACTAACAATTACAAATTGTAAATGGTTTTATCAATGTTATATTACATGATTTAACTTTTGTGTCCAACTCTCACATCAAAAGGGATTGAGAAAGTGGAATGATGAAAGAGAAATAAAAATATGTGGATCCCACTTCTTTAATGTGTGTAGGAAAGTGAAATTATATTATGTTACATGATAAACATAAAACCCACCGTAAAATATAATAGAGATTATAAACAGTTAACAACAAGAAAGTTGAAAAAATTGCAAGGATGAATGGTGGAGAAGCATCTTGACTATGTGGAATCAATATATGGCCCAATAAAGTTAGAAAAAAATTTAACAAAATAACGAACATATCTATATGTATTGGATTTGACCGGTATTTTTAGCAGGTGACATGGGCTTTTTGTAAGAATTTGGCCCATGAGCATAGAGGTAAAACTTCGGCCCACGGTACAAAGTTGGGATCTTAGCCCCAGGTTTAAAAAGATAAGAACTTAGCTCCGACAACAAAGGTGAGAAGTTGTTACTTCTTGCACGAAATGAAGGTGCGGCCTCCATGAATATTCCACCAATGATCCATGTCATTATGATTTATGCAATAATTTTTTGAATTTTGGGACCCAATTAACGAGAAAAAAACTAAAACATCATTATGTAATTGTGTTCTACATCTTAAAAAATAAATGAAGGAAGGAAGAAAAGAGAAGATTTTTTTTGGGTCCTTTTTTTTCAAAAAATAAATAAGTCAGAAATGAAAATACAAAAAATAGAGTGTTAGAATAACGCTATTAAAAGAAAAATGTGGGGCTATCAAAAAAAAAAAAAGTGGAATTGCTCCTTGTCTCATTCTTAATAGTTTTATGAAAGAAAAGTGTTATATCGTATAAAACGAATTTGAAAAAACTGATACGAATTAGGAGTAGAGCATATCCTACAATTGAGGTATATTATTTTTCTTTAACCTGGGTCCTATATGTTTAAAAAGTTCTCGTGAATTATAGTACCACATCATTTATGAAAATTGTTATAATAATACATAGAATTAATTACTTAATTTGGAAAGTGATAAGTAATACGGAACTTATTTTATGTTGTAAAAAAAAAAAAAAAAAAAAACTCATTTTATGAAGAGTAGGGTAGGGGCATATATTATGAAAACGGTTTTAAGGAATTCACGAATAACGTGGCTCCATGATTCATATGCATAAATTATTAAAATTGAAGGACTCAACTTAGAAGGAAAACATATATAATCACATCAAATGGTCAACTGGATGCCACATGAATAACTACAGTTTTTTTTCCTTTCAAATTCTTGTTAAGATCCAGTGATTTGATTAATTATCATCATCCCAAAGCCACGAGAGATAGAGAAATTGAATACCCTGAAGAATTTTCAACATCTCACTGATTCAATATGTCATATGGGTTCAAGTTTCTTCTCCGCAGGCCTATAGCAACGTTCACCAAGAATTCTCTGCGACTATAAATTTAACTTGGTCACGAAATTGCAATCAATATTGACCAATTCATTTGTACTGATTACACGCAATACACATACTTTGGTGTACCATGCACCATATCCTTATGCTTCGGAGTTGGTTTTAGAAGTGGAAGGGAGGGTTTTAGTAAGCCCACCCCTTATTTATGAGTTTAAAAAAGGGGGGAAGGAATTAAGAATTTTTACTAAACCCTCCAAAAATCTCCTTCTTTCTAAAATTAAAGTTCTCCTAATTTGGGGGGTTTGAGGGGGGAAATATTTAAAATTACTTATCTCCTCTTAGCATTAAAATGTAAAAACTACATAATTGTGAATCATTGTTAAACGAGACATTATTAGAAAAGTCTTAAATACCGACAAAATTTATCGACGAAAAATATTTCGTCAAAAATAGTGATGAAATTTTTGATGAAAATCATATAAGTCAATTTTTTTCCGTCAAAACTAAAGACGAAACAAGATTTTATCATAATCATTGACATAAATCTTTTACGGGAAAAAATTCAGTCAAAACTATTGACGAAATCTAAATTTGACGAAACCTCTCCACCGAAAATTTTTGACGTAAAACAATTACGTCTAAATTTTTTACGGAAAATATTTTCATCAAAGTTTTCGACGAAAAATATTTCCATCAAAATTTGAGGCTAAAAATATTTCTGTAAAAAAATTTGACAAAATTCTTTTTTGCCAAAATTCTTTACAAAATCTAAATTTCGTCAAAATGTTTCATAAAAAAACATATTCATTGAGATTTTTGACGAAAAATATGTCCATCAAAATTTGAGACTAAAAAAATTTCTGTAAAAAAATTTGACAAAATTCTTTAAAGAATCTAAATTTCGTCAAAATATTTCACAAAAAAACTTATTCATCGAATTTTTTGACGAAAAGAATTTCCATCAAAATTTTCAATGAAACACATTTCCATTGAAAACTTTTGCCGGAAAAAAATTTCATCAAAAATCTTTACAGAATTTACATTCCGTCAAAAGATTCGACAGAAACATTTTCGTTAAACTTTTTGACAAAAGATTTATGTCGAATATTTAAGGAAACATATTTCCATCAAAAAAATTCGACGAAAAATATTTTCGTCAATTTTTTTGATAAAAATTATTTACATCAAATTTTCAACGAAACACATTTCTGTCAAAAAATATGAACAGAAATTTTTTTCAGATAAATATTTTGGCGAACAATATTTCGATTAAAATGTTTGACGGAAAAAAATATTCTGTCAAAATTCTTTACAGAATCTAAATTTCGTCGGAAGTTTCGAATAAAACTTTTACCTCAAAAAATTTGACAAAACAATTTCCGTCAAAATTTTCATGAGACCACATTTCCATCGAAATTTCGAACGGAAAACATTCCGTTAAAATTTTTGACGAAATATTTTTTTTAGTTTAAAGCATTCGATAGAAAATTTATTTTTGTAAAAATTTTCATTTGAGAAAAAACTTCGTCGCTTTTCGACGAAGAGTATTCTGATGAAAAGATAATTTTGTGACAATTTTTGTAGCTTGCAGCGTAGAAATTTCATAAAAAATGATCTTTTTTAATATTGTGAAAATTACATAAATAATTTTGTTAGAAATTTTAAATTTAATTTAGTTTATAAAATATAATAATTATACTAATTTTAAAAAAGGGTAAAATGGTAAAAATATCTCATTAATCCTCTCTTTTCATCCCTTTCCATTTTTTAACTCCCAAACAAGGGAAGGGAATATCCTCCAATTTTCTTCCCTTCCTTCGCATCCCTCCCCTTTGGATTCCCTTCTTCCCTTCCCCTCTAAACTCCCAAACAAAGCCTAGAGATTTTTCTTGGGTACCCAATTTTTTTAGAGTAGTTATACCAAAAGTAAAAGGGTTTAATGTTTACTGTGACGTAAAATAATGTTGTTATAAAGACTAATATAACTCTAGAAAAATTAAAATTATAGAATTATCTTTTAGTTTTCGCAAATTCCAAAACAATTTCATTCTGAGATAAGAGAAGACAATTTTCTCTTAGGTGACATGTGAAATATTAAACTCAAAGTAATTACTAGCAACATTTGTTTATTTTAAAATGAATAAGAAAAAATTCATATGATGCGATCAAGATTATTATTAATATCATTCCTCAACCCTCAGCCAAACAAGGAGGAGGAATAAATAGCAAATTAATGGGCACCAAACTTCTAACCATGTCCAAATTTTGCAAGAATATCTGCATCACAATCAGTATTCTCTGTAAATCTCCAAAAAAGAATTCTCAATAATTATATGGTTTAATTTAACTATCCAAGATCTAACTGATCAAAAACGCAGATTAGCTTCCCGTCATCCCAGCAAGCATAGAAAAAGCTAATGCATTCCTGGAGACTATTTGAATTCTGAAGTTGAGTATGGCTTATTCTTTGCATGCTGATGAGGTTTTTGTTGCCGGGTTCAGTAAAAAGGCAACTGATACTGTTGTGGGCTTATGACATATTATATTTTGTTTTCCTTAGTAGTTTGGGCTTTGACCCATGAATAACTATTGTTATGATTTTCTAAAGCCTATTTATATTTCTTTGTAAACCGAGTGACTTGTAATGAGTGACGGTAGTGTAACACCCCGTATACATCCGGTTTGTTAACATGTCATCGTATTAAGCCACGCTTAATTTAAAAATGTCGAATATCTTTTTCTTTTCCAATTATGACGTCATTATACTTAGCCAAGTTGATTACTTAATGATTTTCATAAAAATATCGTCTGTATGTAATTGCAAGAGACAACAAACTGAAGTACCTCATAAAATAAATAACAATGAGTATCTAAAATCATTGAACGACAACATGTAATCCGGACATAATCCTGATACATTATTACAACTCGAATCTAAAACAAGACATGTCAAATCAATGCGGCATGGACAATCCACATGCTCACCAAATAAGGCAACAAAGCCAACAACGTCTCAACAACAACAACATAATCATAAAGCTAACAGTAAAATAACAATAGGCATAATCCAGCATCCAACATAATCAGCATAACCGCATAAAAATCAGCTAAGTTCCGGCCTCCTGCCGCTAGAGGTCTTAACCCCCGCATTACCTGAACTTGAAATGGTGCCCCAAACGTGGGGTGAGATCTCTAAAAAGAAATCTCAGTAAGACAAAGGGTCCTCAAGGATCTTCCACCCCAAGCTCACATAGATGCGCAATATAAGTTCAAAAGCAGTTAACAATATCAGTTCCAAAAACTATGCAGTGCAACAGATATTCATGCATGTGTGTTATCACTATTCTATTGGCCAGAGAAATGCTGGAATACGTCTATTACCTACAGTAGTACAAGGAACATCACTTGCACCTCACCCACAGTCTCACCATCTTGTATGCATCACATACTCAGGATTACCGTATAGGTGGAACACCACATGCATATCATAAAGGCACTCGCATATAACAGCTCAACAGCATTTAACAAAATAATATATGAAAACAACATCATGCATATAAACCATCCCCTATGGGACATGGTGGAACCAATAATGGCAAAATCGAGGACACGAAAGCTTACCTTGTAAGCTAACTACCCAAACCAAGAGTCCACACAAGCTCAAAGTCCACAACACAGCTCAATCACAATCTATTTATACAGTAATTCATCATCAGTAACCGCTAGTCAAGGTTACATTAAGTGACTAAGGCTTTCCGTCTCATTTCAAGTCATTTTATGAATTTTCTGCATGAGGTATTCGAATACTCCTCGATTAGTATTCGAATACTCCAACTCACCAAAAGTATTCGATTACTTTCCCATAAGTATTCGAATACCACACAGTATCCGAATACTACAGTATCCGCATACCAACACTCAATGTATTCGAATACTCTAAAATATTCGAATACTTCTTCAAAGGTATCCGAATACTATTCGTTTAGCGTACTGTAGGCTTCTCCCAAAGCCCCCAATCACAAACAGTCTTTACCATTTTTAAAACAGCTGTTGCAACTATTTACCAGATACTCTAAGATTTTAGTTTGTTAAACTAGACATCTCAAGCTTTCCAACGATATATTTTATGTCTCAATCGGAGTTGTAAAACTCCGGTTATGATTTTTGCAAAGTTCCTACAACAAGCTGAATTTCCAGCAATAGGGTTGCAACTTCAAACATAAAACGATAGCAATCCACTTAACCAATGGATCTGAAAATTTACAGGGTTGTAGCCCTATGTGTTAGCTTCACATAGGTCCAAACCTCACTCAATCTGAGATATCACAATTTTACTAAACTAGGTCGCTGCTGTCTCGCGAAATATTCGATTACTGCATTTTTCCATAAAGTATTGGAATGCTGCCCGAAAAGTATTCGAATACTTCTTCGACAGAATGCAGAAAACTGAGTTTAAAAGGTGTAATTGACCTCCAATGATCCAAACTCGATCTGGAGTCCAAGAACTTCCTTAAACAGATGTTTATTAACATGTTAAGGACTCAAAAACACATTCCTTTATTCAAATGGTTAAGTTATGATTTTTAATTGTTTAAACAAGCTTAAATCATCACAGTGCACAAAAGATGATCATGTATACCTCCAAGGCACCACAGCTTCGAAAATGGTATTAACTCTATAGAACCACGAAAATGTACGTGTGTGTTGATTTCCAACATTTGGTATCAAAGCTTTGGTTCTACGACCAAGGTAAATCACTGTGTCGATCTCTCTCTTCCCTTTCTCTTTTTGTTTTTCGATTTGTGTGTTTGTCGATTTCCAACATTTATTATCAAAGTTTTGGTTCTGCGAGTGAGGTTCCTGTGATGGATTGAGGTTTCGCGATTTAGGTTTTGTCTTGGCCTAGAGGAAACTGCTGCTTATTTGTTCCATACATTTTGATAGTTTGATATCTTCATGCAGTTGTGTTTGTAGAAAATTATTTCACTCTTTTTTTTTGCATTACATGGGAATTGAACACACACCACTACATTACACACACCTAATAGACACCCACACTAGGCTAACCCTAGTGGTTGAAAATTATTTCACTCTATATATCTAGCTGATGAAAAAATTTAAAGTGGTCAAAAACTACCGAAAGATTTGGTGGTTCAAGGAAATTTTATTTTTTATCTATCCATACTTTTGTTCTTTTTTTCTTTTTTATCCTCTCGGAACATCCAAATTCCTCTCCTAATTAGTCCATAATAATCTGACACTAGTGATGTGGATTAAAATAAATAAATAATATTTTTTTACGTTATGAAATACTGGATATCTTACAAAATATTTTTTATCTTTTAATTATTTACACGGTCGTTAACAGGATCCAAAAAGATACACAGGTAATCATGTGAGGTTTGATGGTGAAAAAGTTGCCTGAGTACCCAAGCCAGTGCAACACTAACTCCATTGGACGATTAGATTCGATGCGGTATTCTAAAAGACATTTCAGTTTTACTGTTCTGAACCGCACAGTGTCCAGTTCAGAGAGAACAGTGATCCAACATTGGCATTGGACCATCAGTTTTGTTTCAAACAAATTAAATGCACACACGACTCACTCTCTCTCACTCATCTCCTGAAAGTGTATCTATGTTTGTGCTGTGGATTTCACAAAAATGAAAACAACCACTGTAAAATTTCACACACACTCTGCTTAAGCATAAACTTGCAGTTAGTTAATACTTAATAGGACGTTAATTAATAAAAGTTATAACGCTCTTGCAACCAAATGGATACATCCAACGGTCCATATTTGATGATATCATGGTCAACATCAACTATATATATATATATATATATATATATATATATATATAATATAATAACTAATCTAAGAGGAAAAAAGTGAACAAACGAAAAAGTAGGTTTATATGTAACTGACAGAGAAATTTAAAAGAAAGAAATCCAGAGAAAAAGCAAACTAAGAATATAGAATTATCCCATTCTCACTCCATCTTATGCAAGACAGAGAAAAGGAAGCAAGCGAAATCGAAAAGGTTAAAATAAAATAAAATCATATTGACGAGACCATAAATAACCATCGCGATCAAAAACATCTTCTAGATCATCGTAAAACGTCGTTGACGTATGTAACTGCTCGGTCTTGACCGTCTAGCTCCTTTTACCATCTTAGGTTATTATATGATTATTATCATTGTTCAATATTTTTCATCTTGTAAAGTCATGAATGAGGCTCGTTCTATCCGTGACGTTGAGTCTCCAAGAGAGAAAGGGAATGCCGTTGTCGGAGTCTTGATCACCGTCATCCACGAAGCGAAACTCGTTGCTCATCGCCGGCGAGAGGCACTGCATCTTCTGGCTCTGCTGGTGTGCGTACCATGAGTTGTTGTGGTGGCTGTACATCTGCGCCGACTCCATCACGCCGCCAGATACCGCCGCGGGTGTGGCGGCGGCAGCAGCATTTGCTCTTCTCTCTTCCTTCTTGAATCTAATCCCACAGGCATTGCAGAGTGACTGCAATTCAATTCAAATAGAAGCTTCTCTTTTTAAGAAAATGGAGAAGAAAGAAAAAAAAAAAAAAACAGAGAGAAAATATTATAGTTATTTACCTTTGGGCCTCGAGGGCCATTCCTCCAAAGAGGCGTTGAAGTGGTGTCACAGTTGGCGCAGCGACGAGCGAGGAGAGGATCGTTGGTGGAGTTGCTATTATTGCTTCCTCTGTTGGTCTTGGTTTGGGGTTGAGGGTTATGCTTTGGTTGTAGTAAATCCCAGCAAAAGTTTGAGACAGAGCGACGTTCATGGCGGGTTCGTTTCTCTTCATCTTCGGTGTAACGAGTGGATGGGGTTCCAAGGGAGAGAGTACAATCCACGGAAGAGGAAGAAGGAGTGAAGGAATACATTTCTGATTCATCATAAGGTTTGTGGTTGGGCATGGAGAATAGCATAGAGAAAGAATTGGTTTGACTATGAAACATACCACATGTACATGGTCCCATCACGTGCCCCTGTGAGCCACTGCAAGAACGATGCATCCTTCGTTGGCTTCTTCTTCTTATCTTAAGAATATTTAGTTTTGATGAATGAGCCCTCCTTCCTTGTCCTCGGAATTCGAAGCTGGTGAGGTTATAGAGAGAAAGAAGGCGATGAGGAGAAAGAACGATGATGGTACGAGTATTAATAGGCAGAGAGTGAGAGAGAGAGAGAGAGAAAAGAAAGAGAAGAGAAGATGATGAGGTTATAGATTTAAAGGGGTTGGAGCAGAGAAAGTATAATGAGGAGAGTAGACTGCGTTCGAATTGCAATAATAAAACGTTTGAAATGTAACGGAGGGCTTGGAATAAAGAGCTGAATGGTACGGAGTGGGGGGAGAAATGAGAAGGAGGTGTTGTCTGTTAGCTTTGTAAGCTAGTAAAATGGCGAAATACCAGTCAGCACCTGCAGTCCACCTTGTCGTTAATTGCAAATGGAGAGATGTTATATATATATATATATATATATAGTGGTTGGGTTTCAGGAGAGAGAGAAAGGAGATGAGAGTTATAATAAAATATAAAGACGAGAGAGGGACCCAATGGGGTGTGTTATAGGAGAGAGAGAAAGTGCAATAGTTAAAAAATAAATCAAGGGTAAGACTGAATCATGCAGCCAGTGAATGATGAAGTGAGTGCGGTTGTAGGGTATGAGCATAGTATTTGAGTTTCTATCTATGGTACTGTTCGTGACTTTGTGTAAGATTTTCCATTTGCATAGTTTCAATTTATAGCACACTAGGTGGAACAAGAAAAAATAAAGAAAAAAGAAAAGAAAGAAAGAAGAGACGGTGGGCTGAGGCGCAGGAAACAAAGAATGAAGAGTAGGGTGGGTTTGGTCATTGGGTAGTCAAAAGAGCCCACGTGACTTGAGGGAACAGTCTTCCATGGATCTGCCTTCTCCGATCACGAGGCTTTATTAGTGTCTCAAACCCAATACATCAAAACCTCTGTCCGTATCCGTATCTCTGCTTCTCTGCCTCTGCCACTGCCACTGCCACCCTCCCAAGGAAAATGGAATAGTTTCTCTCCCCCCTTATTCTCACGCTCCTTCTCTTCCCTCCTACACCACGCTCTAATCCCAATATTGTTAACCATATACTCTCTGCCCCCATCCTTGTAATACGAAATAATTTAATTTTTTATATATAAAAAGGATTTTATTAATCTCATTTGACATAAGATAGGTGAGTCTCACCATTACAAAAAAAAAAGTGGGGTACGAAAATTGAAGTGAAAGAAAATAAGAGATGATATCTTATGTAAAAGTAAAGTAATATTTCCCATATAAAAATAGGAAAAAATATTTGTCATTTTAAATGACATAAAGTTATGTCATTTTTAATGAAACTACGTCATTTTGGTAAGTTTTGTCATTTTTTCTAATTATAAAATTTTAAAAAAATAGAGGAGAGAGAATGAAAAAACTTACCAAAATGACGTAATTTCATTAAAAAATGTCATAACTTTATGTCATTTAAAATGACAAACATTTTTCCCACATAAAACTTATGAGATCATATATATAAAAAGAAAAGAGAAAATAATAAAATATAAATTGCACATATTTTTGTGTGTGGAGAAGATAAAATTATCTCATATAATGTTAGAGTGACCATTGTGCCATTGTTCTCACACAAATTTACCTAAATTCCACGCTCTTGAACTATTTTTCCAAACTGCCACGCAGACAAGGTCGCTTCTAACACAGGCGAACTATGCATGATGATGTGTCAGGAAACTGGTGGTGTCAGAGTTCGCTTCTGACACATGCGAACTGCTTTTTATTAAGTTCGCCTACCATGTAGGCGAACTCCATTTTTATTTTTATTTTTTTTTTTAAATTTGATACTTGTTATCCACTAAAAATGTGACACGTCAGCAAATCGAGTTCGCCTGTATCATAAGCGAACTTGCCCCATGGCAGATTGGAAAATAAGACTGTTCGTGTGGCATTTAGATAAAAAAGATAGTGAACAGTAACATTTTGGTCAGTTACCCAAAAAAATTCATTCCAATGTTAATTGCCAAAACTGATAGCTTTGGTATTCCAAACAATTTTTTTTCTCAAATTAATTTATGGGTACTCAAGCATCCACCAGTTAATTATAAGTCAATAAGAAAGTGAAGATTAATTAAGTTGCGATGTTTGTCTAATGTTAATTGCGGATGCATATTGGTTTAAGTTGTACATGTATTTTGGAATAATAATTTTTTATTTTATTTTAATTTTTGGTTGTCACGCACATTAAGGAGGGTGGAATATGTCGAATTTGTGGCTAGCGTCTATGTCCATGTGATGATGCATTTTCAACAGAACAATGACCACTCCTCCAAAACATCCCCCACTCCGTTAGTTGTTATAGGCCGTCCAGTCCATCAAATCTGCAGCAACAACAACAACCACAACGACCAGTTTTTGGGGCTCAGCTTCCTCCTGTGGCTGCCCGTACTGTGGGAATCACGTGAATTCGAAACAAAGCCAAGCTTGTCATGATAGTAGCCTCATGCCCCCGAATCCAAACCCCATCACAACATTGCTTTTTAGGAGCAGTTGCTTATGCCATCACAGTATTAGTAGTGGTAGTAGTAAGAAGAGAAGATCCCTTAGATTTTGATTGATTTTTGGATCACATTAACAAAAAAGCTAAAGGGAGAGAGAAAGATATAAAGGTATCGCCAATGGGATACTATGCAATCATCAAAGCAACCTTGCTTCATACTCGCCTCACTCTCTCTGTGTGTGTCTATTCCACTAGGAATAGATTTCTTTGGGTCAAAGATACAAGCCATGCCAAAAAGAAAAGGGAAAGCCCAAAAAAATTTTAAAATTTTAATTAAAAAAAAAAACCCAAAATAGAGTTATAAAAAGAAAAGAAAAGAAAAAAACAAGAGAGGTACCCCACATCATCATAGCCAAGCCCAAACAAACTCCTCTTGAATATCGATCAAAAGATTCAAAAACATTCACGGAGAGTGAGAATCAGATCGTCTAGAGATTGATGAACCACAGTTCGACAAACGGGACGACCACCGCTTTCCAAAAGATGCTCTCTATTCGTTTTGTAAACTACGAGCAAAAACTACGATTACCCCAAGACGCTAAGCGTTACGTTGTCATTTACACACATTTTTTTCTTGTCCTCACGCGACCTCCCCAGTCGTGAATCCTACAATCCGCGCGTGAATAGAGATTCTACAGAGAATAATAGGCTAAATAAATAAACAAACTCCCAAGTCATTATTAGCAGAATCTGATCATGCTCTTTCTCAAGTGGAAACTCTGGAATTTGCTTAATCATTTACCCATTCATTCATTGAATTCAAAAATCAGATTTCAAACTTCAGACCCAAAATGAGAGCGTGCGTGTCATTACTTGTCACCGCCTCACAACCGCAGTTTTGCACGGTCTTACATGTAATGCTCTCCTTAATCATGATGTTACGTGGCTCGTTGGATTTGGTGGGACTCACAAGCTATAGTGTTCCAATTTCCCAATGTAAGATGCAAATTTAAAAAAAAAAATTAATAATTGATAAAATCGTATCTGATGCCTAATCCGACGAAAATCCTAAAATCAATCAATCCAGAAGATAATAATAATAATAATATCATCAAACAAGATGCCACGTGGGTATCATGGAAGGATTTGCTTGCATTGCATGCATGCAAATGTGTTCAACAATGCCCGGAGCCACATTTTTATATTTTATTAGTATATTATATGGTTGTGTATAGATACAACAATATATAAAACAAATAACACAATTATTACTAAAATAAACTTTGGGAACGAATAAAATTACATTCCTCAAAAGCAACAAGATACAACTGGAATGTCTGTCTTTCTCTCACTTGGGGGATATTTTTATTTTTCTTTTTCTTTTTGGGTTCAAATTTGATCCATCGAGACAAGAGAGAGGACCTTTTAGCTAGGTGGATTGGGATTGGTCTAGTGATTTTGTTGTTGACGGGATCTTCCTTAGGTAAGGTTTCAAAGCACCAACATTGAAGAAGTGGAATAAGAATAGGAAGAAGGAAAAGAAGGAGCAAAAATTAAAGTGGCAAACCAAAGAGGGGGCAAACGACCAGCATTTAGAAAAGGGGAACTTGTTGTGTATAAGAAACCCCTAATAAGCCGTCCTACCTAAGAAAGTTAACTTATTGTCAGTGTGATAACATCTGAGACCACACTCTGTAACTTCTAATTGTCTCCTCTATGGTGGTCTAACCTTTTGGTCAAAGGAGATCTTAACCCACTGTATATATTGTTTGTGCCTAAAAAGAACGATTCTTTAACTTTCCAATTTTTTAATTTATTATTATATTGAGATCTGTCTTTCCTTTTTCGGGTACTTACGTTAAAACTTAATCAAAGAAGTTTGTTCATTTTTAATTAAGCATGAAGTCCTTTGGGTCGGGTGGGTATATATTAATTAATTGATCCCTTTCGTGCTATTCACATTTTCATTTTTGGAACGGTGTTACGAGATATGTATTTGCAGTTGTGCATATATACTACTGAAAATTAAAAAAAAAAAATTAGAATCAAATATCCCCCAAGACAAAGTAATAAGTTAAGTGAATGCATTGTGCGAAAGAGTGAATGTGTTGTTTCTGAAAAAAAAAAAAAAAAAATTGTAAAGAACTTTGGGATACACCATCCCAAAAATTAGCTCGAAGGGTGAGAGTGCTCAAGGCCTATATCTCAACACGCCCCCTCACACGAGAGCCCAATGGGCTTGAAGAGTGGATGATGCAACATTCCCAACCTACCCGTGCTAAGAGAGTCCATAAGAAAAAGTGGAGGACGGTGAGACTCTGATACCATGTAAAGTGTAAAGTGTAAAGAACGTTAGGATACACTATCCAAAAACTAGCTCAAAGGGATGAGAGTACTCAAGGCCGAACAGATTTTGTCCTAATAATTCACGCAGGGTTACGACAATTTTATTTGTACAAAACTCAAATAACTTTATTATTTTGTTTGACATAAAATTAGAAATAATGTATACTTTTAAGTAAATCGTAAATGAATTTAACCATTCAACTATTATGTACAATTTGGAGATTTGGACGAAAATAAATGAAAATCATAATACCAAGTATTATTAATTTATAATAAAATGATTTCTACGCAGTTTATCAAAAAAGAAAGAAAGATGATTTCTACGCCAAAGAAATCTAACCTCATATATAGACTAACAAATTTACAAATAATCAACCCATTACAAAAGGAAAATTAAGATTGCGGGAAAAAAAAAGGACTTCTGAACTTAATCAATTATTTGCGACACTCACCGACGTGTTAACCGTTGCATGTTAAAGGCTGTAGTGGGACACTGGCGATGGCAACGTAGCGTTGGATTCTATATATGTTATATGAGCTTTTTCGGTAAGACCTCTTCCTTTTTTATTTTTCTCCAAGCTTCCCATTAGAATTTTCAGCCGTGTACGTAAACTTGGAATCTTGGTTTGAACCCCTTTTGCAGATTATCACGAGATAAATAAAGTCTATATTCAATGTCTCCGTCTTGTTGCTGTGTTTGGTCTTTGGAGTACCCTATTACAATCATTCAAATTTAGACAATATTTCTCTCTCTCTCTCTATTTTTTATTTTTTCACTTGAGATTTGAAATTTGGCTGAGATATATACTATATAGTGGATGCTCCACTGCCGAATAAACTCAATTGATAGATCTGAGTTCTTAAAATTTCAATTTGAAGATATTGATTTTGTCAAATTTTCCTTTTCTAGAAATACTATAGATCATTAGGCACGTCAAAACGCAATAATGGGGCATAAATTCCCTATGGTGGACTCTAGAATTAACTCCAAAGAAAAGAATAATTATCATACACATCCACAAATTTCGTGGCAATATAAAAGAACATAAGAAACGTAAGAGTCTTGAAATGTAACATGTAGCATATCACCCACCGAATAATCTAGAATCCGTAAATATTTCGCTTATTATTTTAAACTTTATGTAAAATAAAAAATATAATTTTTTTTTTAAATTATAAGGGAGTAATAATTTAAAATAAATCTCAATTTAATGACGAATAAGAATAAAAATTAAGAGTTACATGTGTCATTGGATTTAACCATTAAAGAGAGTTTATATATATATATATATAATATGGTAAAGTATTTCTCCAATGAGATAACTCATCTTCAGTGACTCTCAAGTCATGCCATTGATTGACCTAAATCCCCTTTAGGATTTCAATATGGTTAAACTAATCAACACTAATAATTTCAATTAAACTAACATTCACTATACACATTATCTCTTCTTTTTTTAATAGGTATAATGCACTCTATTACAAGTATAAAGCATTACATAACTTACAAAACACAGGGGAATGTCAATTATTATAAATTATTATTGAAACTATAGCTAAGAGTGCATTGCACGCTTAAAATAAAATACTGTATGTGGCAATATATCTTAGAACTGTTTTTTTTTTTTCCCCAGCGTTCCAATTAAATTGTAGGTCATTGTTTATCAAAATAAAAATAAAAATTTGTAGGTCATCGGCTACGCAGCCCAAATCCATAGCCTTGTTGTGTCGAAACTTATCGTTATGGCCTTTTTATTTTGCTATGGCCCATTAAAAATTAGGGTACTTAGCTTTAAGATTAACTGGGCTTGGGCCCAATAAGAGTTTGTATTTCTATAGGTTAGGAGTCTATGATTATTTAGTTTAAAATCTCGTATGGTAATTGGTCAAGTTCTGTTATAACTCACTCGCCACGCCTTCGTCCCGCCATAAACCCTAAACCCAAAAAGCCGTTGTTCATTCCTACTCCGGCACCGCGAAAAACGATGGAGGGCAAAACTACATTCATGGACTCAACGGAGTTGAAGGTGAGGGAGTTGTTGAAGGAGGTCCAAGTGGACTACTCACCTGAGTTCTCCAAGCTCGTGGATGACACCGTCTCAGCCATTAAAGCATCCATCGATAAAATCCCCAATGACTTCAAGGTCATTCATTCTTCTACCTTTCAATCTATCTTCTTCGATTTTTGGAGCTTCTGCTCAATGCTCGTGAATATGCAGGTAACTGCTGATATAGCATCAAACTTTGTTAGGGACATTGGTGCTGATAAGGTAGAGTTCAAGTTTAAGAAGCCAGCGTTTATTAAGATTGGGGGAAGCTACTCTATACAGAGTCTTGCGAGGCCTGAAGTAAATGTCGATCTTATTATCAGGTTACCAAAGGTGAGAAGGATAACCAAGCTTATAATATATGTATTAATTAATGTTTAATTTAATCTATCAATGTCAAGTGTATAAAAAACTGTTTCCCTGTTTTGTTAGGAGTGCTTCCATGAGAAGGATTATTTGAATTATAGATACCATGCCAAGAGGTGCCTTTATCTCTGCTTGATGAAAAAGTACTTGGAGTCCTCTCCATCTATTGGCAGGGTTGAATGGTCTACCCTACAGAATGAAGCCCGAAAACCCTTGCTGATTGTGTATCCAGGTTTGTACTCAGTGTTAGCTTAGCACTTAAATTTTAATGCATTTTACTTCAGAACAATATTGGCGTGACTAACAGAGAAAGTAATTGCAGCTGCAAAGCTTGTTGAAGTTCCCGGTGTTTTTGTAAGAATTATTCCTTCAGCTATGTCTCTATTTAGCATATCAAAGTTGAGCCTGAAGCGTAACAACATTCATAATTTGAATCATGGTTTGTGCCTTCAACACCTATATTATGTTTCTTTGAGAAAGTTGCTTCTACTTTTGGTACAATATATTGATAACTGATTAATATTGTGAAGGGACTGCTCTGCTGGCTACGCCAAAGTACAATTCTAGTATTCTGGAAGACATGTTTATAGAGGATACAGAATTCATCAACAAATTTTTTCTGGGTTGGAAGGAACTAAGAGAGGCTTTAATCCTGCTTAAGGTTTGATATTTGATTATTATTTTTTTGGGTACTACATGCAATAAATAAAAATGTACAAGTTAACAGACTTAATTTAGTGCTTGTCTTCAATGATTTAGGTTTGGGCTCGACAGAGATGTTCAATATATGTCCATGATTGTCTGAATGGGTTTTTGATTTCTGCCATACTGGCATATCTTGCTTCTAAGCAACAAGTTAACAATTCAATGAAGGCAATTGAAATAATTCGCGTTACCTTGAACTTCATCGGTATGTGTCTAGGCTCTCCTTTGCAGATCAGCTCATTTGTTTAGCAATCTTTGTTTTGTTAGTGTATTGCATTATTGCAACTGGTCTGTTATTGGAAGAGAAGCTGTTCATATTGGAGAGTTATGGTTGTCAACATATATATACTCACACAGTATTAATTCTGGTGTAATATGTTGTGCATATGATACACATCCATTTTCTTAATAAAAATGCTATTTTTTAGCTCTCCCCCTGTACTTGATTAATTTTGATGGCTAGTACAGTGTTTGCCAGATTTTTTATATTCTCAGTGTATTATTATTGTTTCTCTTCACTAGTATATTCATTTTACTAGTTATGTAATTAAAATCAACATCTTTTCTGTTCCATCCAAAAGAATTACTAAAACAGATCTTTGCTGTTATGTGTAGTGAATTTGTAGGCAATTTGCTGCTGACTTAAAATTAGTATAGACTGGGAATTGGGGCTTGAGGCTTTGATATGTGTTCTTAGAAAAGAAGATATTTATTATTGCTATTGGTTTTTCAGCCACTTCAGAGTCATGGAGCCGAGGGCTTTACTTTCCAAGGGAAGGCAAGAGCAATATTACAAAAGAGGTCCAGATCTTTATATATTTTTTTTTTTTATTGTCTAATTGTGTAATTCGATTTTGTGAATCATTTTCATTCATGTTCCATTTATTATTTATTTTGATATCCAGATCTGTACTGATATTTTACTTTCTTTAAGTTTTTTTTGTCTGCTTTTAGTACTTTTTTTCATAACATATGCATTCATGTTTCATTTATTATTATTTTTTTTTCCAGTTGATTTGATTCATGTAAAGTTTTAAATAAATCATATGCTGTTAATGCAATATAAAGCTTATGATCTTTCATATCAAGTAGCTTCATTTTATTTTCAATCCCTTCCACACCGGAGTTTAACCTTGAATTGATTGAAATTATTATATGCACCCTTTATTAAGAACTCTCTTTATAAGCTTCCATTTTATTTGAGTTCTTCATTGTTGTCTCTGTAACATATTTCCAATGTTTCTCGCATGATGTGCTGTGTTCATTACAATGTTTGCTGGAAAGTTGTTTCTCATGCAATATGTTGTGTTCATGATTCCCTTTTGCAGGAAAGGATGAAACTTAAAGAGTCATTTCCAGTTGTCATATGCAATCCATCTGGAGGATTCAATTTGGCTTTCCGAATGTCTAGGATTGGTATTACTCAGGTACTCTAGGCCAGCACACCAACTTGGGTTTTTATTTTCCTTTTTAATATTATAAATGTCACAGTACAGATTTTTATTTGTTTATTTTCTTGGCTCTTCTTCCTTCTATATTCAGCTTCAAGATGAGGCTGCTTTGACACTGAAGTGCCTGGAAAAGTGTAGAGATGGCGGATTTGAGGAAGTATTTATGACTAAGATTGACTATGCTGTTAAATATGACTATTGTATGAGGTAATGTTGTTTCATTCAATGTTTGTTTGTCATTGATAGTCTGTTTGAGAGCTTTGCCTCTTCGATAGTAATATAGGATTGCTTCCCTCCAGATTCAAACTTGAAATTTTCAGCATGCTTTACTTTATTGCTTATACTGTCATATACATAAATTACACTCTTTAGGTATAATCAGACTAGTGTAACATGTTGGAGCCAGCTGCAAGCAAAACTCGGAAATAAATTGAATATAAAGATGAAGAAAAATGAAGTTAACGTTAGGTGTCGTATTTAGATTTTAAGTAGCTCTTCAAAAGCTGGTATTATTACATGTCTTATGAAATCTGAGTAATACTGTCCCAGCCTACTGACAGGTTTTCTTTCAGAGACTAGGATGTCTAATTTCAAAAAATTTGGTCTGTGTTGTGGATAGATCACTTGGGTATCATTTCCTTCATTTTATATCATTCTGATGGGTGATTATCATTTGTATCGTTCTATGTATTTATGATATTGATTTTTTTTTTTTGTCCTTTCTATATCAACTTTTTGGTAAGGCAGCTGGAATATAATTTTTCTGCATGTAATTGTGCACCACAGCTCTCCTGTCTGAGTTTCTGGTGGACAAAAACTAAAATTTAATCAAGGGGAACTGAGCAGCATCTCCAGAGGGGTTAATAAGAGGAAGTTGGATAGGCTAGAGATTTGGATTAAGTATTGTTGGGGTTTTAAAGTGGGAGGATAATGTAAAGAACCATTTCAATCTAAGAGCTTAAGCTCTTAGGTGAATGCCACATTAATGGTTTTATATTATATTTCTCTAACAAAGTTCCTTCAGACAAGAGCTCATTAGGCTTAAAGGGTAGACAATGCATAGGCCCACCACTCTGTGTTAAGAAACTCCACAATATTCAATTATTTATTAATAGAATGAAAGGCAGTAAGGATTAAACTAGTGGGCTCTAATACCATGTAAAGAACCATTTCAACCTAAAAGGTTTTATATTATATTTCTCGAACAGATTAGTTACTTGGGAAGAATTTTGAAGATAATATATAAAAAGGTTGGTGAGATATGCTGGTAACTCAAACCAAATATAAGGATCTTCTAGGTATCAGGTTTTGTGACTTAAAATTTCTGCTCATTACATTGAGGGATATTTGAATAGAAAGGAAAGGGTTCTAAAAAATCTAACATTGGTGAATGTGGGTAATAACACCGATATTGAAAGCATAATATTTAAAATGATATAAATAAACAGGCTCGTGGGACTTATTGTGATGCATTTGCTTCTTTGTGCGCTCGTGGGACTTATTGTGATGCATTTGCTTCTTTGTGCTACATGATTACATGTAGGAGACTTGTTTATTTATTTTTTTACCCGTGTTTTTTTTTTTCCCCTGGATGATAGATACTGTATTTCTTGATGGACTGTTCTGTTATTTGAATTGTTTTCATGGTGACTTGCTTCAAGTTATCGAAGCTGCAAGTTTATCTTATACATGTTTACTTTTTTAGAGTAAATTTGAAGGGAAAGAAGGAGGTATATGCATCGGGATTTTGTTTGGACGAGGAGTGCTGGAGATCGTATGAGGAAAAAATACATGGTATTTTAGCTAAAGGGTTGAATGACAGAGCAAAATTGATTCAAGTTACATGGAGAAACACACAATGCCCGTGGAGCGTTGATGATGTATGATGGTTTCAAGCATGAATTTTCAATATCATTTAAAATGTGCTTCATGTTTTGGGTCTTCTGTCCTGTTTCTGATTGAATTCACATTTCCAGGGCTTATCGGTACTTGATAAAGAGCCCTTGTTCATTGGAATTTCAGTGAGTACTTTGGAGAAAGCATTTAGGATAGTTGATATTGGTCCAAATGCTGAAAGTAAAGAAGAGGTATATTCTTCTGCTCATGACTACTCCCTTTTTAATTTGTTTTCAAATTTGTGTTGCTATGCTGCAATGCAGCCCTCACTCATGATTTGAAGCAGGCTCTTGAATTTCGGAAGTTTTGGGGAGAGAAAGCTGAGCTTAGAAGATTTAAAGATGGTAGAATTGCAGAAAGCACAGGTGAGGCATTTACTGTTACCATTCAAATAGTTGATCAAGTATGACTATCATAGCTTTCTTGTCTTGTTGGCTGAGATAAAGTATCTTGATGACTAAAATGGTTATGCTTTTTTCTCTCAAAATAATTCTCAGTGTGGGAAAGCGAGCAATGGGCAAGGCATCTTGTTTTAAAAAGAATAGCTGAGCATGTTCTAAGTCGGCATCTTTCTCTATCCACGGAAAATATTGTAGTTGTTGTGGATCAACTTGATTTCTCTTTGATTCATGGTGCTGGAGGTAACATTTTTGTGAATTCTCTCTCTCTCTCTCTCTCTCTCTCTCTCTCTCTTGTCACTTATGCTTATCTTATTAATAGCTGCAATACTTTTGAAATGATTAACCTACAGATCCTATATCATTCTCTGGAAGTTTGCTGGGGGCATTTGATGTTTTATCAAAGCGCTTGCGTCTTATTGAAGACCTCCCTCTGAAGGTGTCTAGTGTACAGCCTTTAGACTCTGGTATTTTACCAACCTGGACAAACATTTTATTTATTCAAATACAGACTCCTTAAAGATTGTTTTGTTCCATTTTTTAAGGCATCACTTCACATGGTGTGTGTGTGCTTTTTTATTATTAATCAAACAATAAAAAAAATTCAAAATTCAAAGATGAAAATTTTTAAGGGTGTTTAAGTTACACATGTTGAATATCATTAACGCCTGAGCCAAATCAATGCTTTGTGCTTATTATCATTTACAGCCTTCAGGTTAACGTCAGTCTTCCCTCCTGAGCCTCATCTTCTTGCTAATGAGAAAATTGAATCTTTCAGACTGAATAAGTTAGTTCCATCATGCATTCAACCACTGGAAGTTATGATTCAGGTATGGCTTTATGCACCTGTTCTGCTCAATGAACTGACTTTTTTACAGACAATTTATGAAAAGTTATTTTTTGCTCTTTACAGCTGGAAGGTTCTGGGAACTGGCCAATGGATGAAATTGCTATTGAAAAAACAAAATCTAGTTTCCTTATTCATATTGGAGAGAGGTAGAGGCTTAGATTCTTTATTCGCTTCAGGATCTTATTCTTTTCCTCAATATTTAACATGATATGATTACATTATTATGGCAGTCTTCAAAAGATGTGTGGGATGACGTGTACAGCTACTGAGGATGATGTGGATGTGTTAATGTCTGGATATGCATTTCGTCTTAAAATTTTACATGAGAGGGGCCTTAATTTGCTCAGCATGGAAAGTATGGGCTTCCAATCTTTATATGATTATGATGATTTAATTGGAAATGCCACTTCTCAATTTCACTTATCTTACCATTTTAACATGCAGTTGGAAATGATCAAGCAAAGCGGGTTCCTTCTGCTGACAAAAAACTTTTTATTCGTAGTCAGCATGCTAACATGATTAATGGGTTACAAAGTCGTTACCCAATATATGGACCAGTAGTTAGGTGAATATTTGAAAATTTCTATGTCGATCTATATTCCATTTGTAATCTGCAACTCATTAGGCTTTTTATATGTCTAGACTTGCAAAACGTTGGGCTGCTTCGCATCTATTTTCAGCTTGCTTGGTAGAGGAGGCTGTTGAACTATTGGTTGCATATCTCTTTCTTAATCCTTTGCCATATGATGCTCCTTGCTCGCGGATCACTGGGTTTTTAAGGTGAGATTCTTAATTATTGGTACTCATCTAATCAGAAACTATATTTTTGACTAGAGATGAAATGACTATTTATGTTGTGATCACTTGAACATTGCATCACATATTGTCAAAGTCTTACACTCATGACTTTACAATAAACTGTCAAGGAATATTTTCTCTTCTCCCTAATGATTTTCTCCTTTCATTATCTTTTTCTTTTTGACAAAAAAAGGGACTACCTTGCTGGCTAAGATAGACCAAAAACTTCCACATTTGTTTGGGAGATATTAAATGTCCTAAAAAGCTGGAGTCCTTTAAACCTGATTTTCTTGGTGGACTATCCTAAACCATATTGCTGGCAGTTAATTTGACCTTTCACTTGTTGAGAGGTTTCAGAAAGAAGTCTTTTTAAATATCATAATACCATCCTATGATTTAATTGACAGGTTCCTGAGGTTACTGTCAGACTATGATTGGACTTTCTCTCCTCTGGTTGTTGACATAAATAATGACTTGAGCCAAAGTGATGAGAAAGAAATAAAAGTAAGTTTTGTGTCTGAGTATATAATTATGTAAAAACTTGTTTATAATGTTGGTATTTGGTAAAATATATGTTCTTGATGATAACTGTATGGATTTTCAGGATAACTTTTTGCTAAGAAGAAAAGGTCAGGGAGAGAATGGACAAAGTGTAGGGCCAATGATGTTCTTGGTTACAGTTTATGATAAAGCATCTGAGACTTGGACTGGATTATCACCTAATGCGCTGGTTAGTTGTTCTTTAATTTTGATATAATTTCTGAGCTATGTCATAGAGTTCATAAGGCCTGAAGTTTCTTTATTGCAGTCCTTTCTTTAGATGTTTATGATTTGCAATGTCTGTTCTCACTCCTTTGTTTTGTATTCACTTAATTCTAGGAGTAATTCTCTCTCTATAATATATAATAATGCTTGGGTGCTGGATTGCCTTTAAGTAACAACGAATTGCCAGTGAAAATGTAAAGGATTTAGTAAAAGTTGAGTGTGCTGATGTATAAGGGGATTTCCAACAGTGAACTACACTCTTAAGTTCTTCATACATAAGTAATTTGTTCTTCTGATGTTTTGAACCTTTATGTCTGCATTTTAACACTGTTTATTCCATCGTTACTTTGCATATGTTTCAAGCGCATGATAATTTATAATGAGACTTGGGTTTACTCCCAGAGTGATTTGTCAATGTTTTTAATTTTAACAGGAACTTAAAAGGTTAGTTGCTTATGCCCGAAGCAGTGCAAATTTGCTGACGAAGCTCACATTTCAGGATGAGATTGGTTCATATAGATGGGAGGCGAGTAGAGCACCTTTTTTAGTTATTTGTTTGTTTCAACTTTTAATTGTAGAAGAGATTTCTTTTGAGAGACTTGATGAATCTTTCAATTCTTGCTGCAGTGCCTTTTTCGAACTCCTTTAACAAATTATGATGCAATAATTCTTCTCCACAAGGACAAACTCCCGTATCCCCAAAGACTTCTCTTCACATCAGAAGTTGATCACGGTACAATTCTTTAGTTGCTAGTAGTTTACATGATTATACGGTCCTAAATTGACTCAAGGGTGAAGGGGATATAAATGGTAGTGATAATTTCTTTTAGCAAGGCAATATACAATTTCATTAGCCATAACTGGTTTTTCTGTGTGCATTGTCAAGTATGATGACATCAAATAAAATGTTCCAGGGATATGAAACATATTATGCAGGATGACATTTGTTCATATTTCTGTGGACTAAGGAATTAATAAGTTAAAGAACAGTATTATTGACAGCCTGACCTTTTCGTATTTTACTTGATCTGCTTCTCTTTCACAAGGTATTCTTAACTTATCAAATGTTATAATCATTTGCAATGTTGACAGGTACACATGTTGCTAGAGGACATGCTAGCAAGTGTTTCCAACCCTTTCTGTTGCCTAGAGATTTGAAGGGAAAATCAGAGGAACTTAAAAATAAGTTGCTGGTAGACTTTAATCCTTCAAGGTTCTTTATCAGAGATTTAGAGGCAAGTAGAGTTACAATGATTTTATGTTGAGCATAATGATGTTGTTTCCCTTTGCGGGATATGTCAATATCCTCCTTGCTAATTTAGATACTGTCGTTTATCACTTGCAGAAAGAGTTCTCCGCCACATTCAAGGTTTGGCATGATTCTCTGGGAGGTGATGTTATTGGCCTAACGTGGGGGGAGTCATTTTCTTCCAAGGTATAAAAATTGCAATTATATTGATGGACTTTGTCTGAATTCTTACTATACAAATCTTAACAAATGGATCTTCTTACCACCGTTTTTTACTTTATTTTTAAAAGAAGCGGAAGCAAGAGGAAGTCGTTGAGGAAGGAAACCCTTGCAAGTTGTTAAAAGCAGTAGGTGAAGTTGGGAAAGGGTTTGTAAGGAGTATATACTTTCTCAAGCCCCCAAGGGCCACGAATTAACGTTTTGGTTATCAATATGTATAATGAGAGAATTTTGTCCCAGTAGTAGCTAATTTTATCAATTAGAAAATTAACTTTAATTAGCGTGGAGGAAACAGTTGAATGTAGGATGGATGCGGTAGAGCACAATATATTCTTCTCTCTTCCACCTCCACAGCTCGGCAGCCCAAAAAGGATGAAGAAAAAAGAGTTTTTGATTCTTATTGGTAAAGAAACTATGTAATATAACATAATATATGTATAATATTTTTTAATTGAATGCCTTGACTCCCTTGATGCGTAGAAGGCGTCAGAGATTTCTGCCTACGTTATACTTATAGTTTTTTTTATTTTATTTTTATCATTAGATCAAATGAAATGAACGACATCATTTTGTTATGATTGATTTAAATTTGATTTAAGAATAACGGAAACCTTTTACAATTATTGTTATCCTTAAACTAAAATTAAATCAACTGCTTTCCATAAAAGTAGTAGTAGTAATAAATTGTGAGGGAGGTTGGAAGTATAATTTGGAGCCGAGAAATTTAGACACTACAATAACGGAAGTTTGGAAGTGCTTTAAGGTCTAAGCAGGTTATTATGTTATGTTTTAAAGGAATGCGCTGAAATGTTGCCGTACCTCAACGGAATTGTGATCGAGATTCAAACAAGCACCCATTTTGAAACTTACTGAAAATTAATTTTTAGTTTTTACCTCTGGCCTACAATATAACAATCTTAATATTGGCCATTTAACTAAAGTTTTTGCAATGTTAATGTCAAACTAATTAGTCTCGAATTGTCTGCAATACTATTTTTTACTATAAAAATCAGCTCTGATAGTGTCCCTAAAACAAATTGGTTACTTTTTAATTAGTTGAATTTAAATTCCTAAAAAATAAAATAAAGAATAATCAATGGCGTTAGTATTATATACCCCCCAAAAAATATCGTTAGCATTGTCGAAAAACAAATTTTAAAAATGAATAGCTCTTTTAATAAATAAATAATGATGACTAATCGTCTATCTATCCCAACTAAAAATAATGACCGAAGTAATTGGAAACTATCAAATCATAATAAATAGCTCTTTGTGCAGTGCTTTTTTTTAACATTAATTTACATGTGGCTTAACGGCTTTATATATTCATAATTTTTTTATTTAAAGTTCATATTACATGATTTTTCTCTTCTCAAAACATATTAATAATTAAAGTTTTAAAACATAATATATTTTCCTTGAAGATGAAAACGATTATATCATTTCGCAAAGAAAAAAGATAACACAGTTGATATCATTTTCCATACTTTTTTTTTTTTAATAAATTGATTAAAGTACCTCGCGCTTTGCAGAAGCCACTGTGATGTTGGACATATTTATCAGCAATTTATCATTATCAAATCGAATTTGTAGATCTACGAACGAAAGCGTTTCAGGTGCGAAGTCGATAGCGTTTGGGAGCTGAATGGGTCTTCTGAGCATCATTAGGAAAATCAAGAAGAAAGAGAAGGAAATGCGAATTCTTATGGTGTAAGTTGTTCCTTCAATTTGAATTTCTCTTTCAGAAAAAGCTCATTGATTCTCTTGACCCACAGTACCTGAAATTAGTTGTTATGCAGTGGATTGGACAATTCTGGGAAAACCACAATCGTTTTGAAGATAAATGGGGAGGACACTAGCGTCATCAGTCCCACGCTTGGTTTCAACATCAAAACCATCGCATACAACAAGTAGTTCCCCCTTAATGGCTATTAAGTTTCTTTTTCTTTTTTTCATTTTTTAATCAAAGTGACAATTTCTTAACAGACTTTATATGCATAACTTGAATTTCTTTGAAATTATTGGGTTCTTATTTCACTACTTATATAGCCTATTCTTTTTATTCTGTTAATCTTTGTTTTGCTCAGTATCTTAAAGTGATTTACATTAATACATAATGTTTAGGCATGTATTCATTTGGACATTGGCAGGTACACTCTGAACATATGGGATGTTGGGGGCCAGAAAACAATAAGATCTTACTGGAGAAACTACTTTGAGCAAACAGATGGTTTGGTTTGGGTAGTTGACAGTTCAGATCTGAGAAGGTTGGATGATTGCAAATTTGAGCTAGATAACCTTCTAAAGGAAGAGGTTTGTTAAATCCAAATGTTTATTGCTTATCAATTGAACTGAACAAGTTGCTTACATGTTATTGGTGTGTATACCCGAAGATATTCAGTCATGCTTTTGGAAGACTTAACAATTTATCTCTCTTTTATTTGATTGGCATAGAATTCGATTTATGCTTTGTGCTTATACTATGCAAACTCAGTAGTTTGCATAAAGTGAATGTTTTAAGATTCTTTGTCATGAACCAATGCCTTTGGTTGATACAGGATGTGAAAACCTGTTTATCCTGCTGGCAGTTTCTTTGTATTTCCTTGAACAACTTTCTCCTGTACTACTTACAAGGAATATTTGTAGTATAGTATTAATGGTACCAAACCAATCATTATAAGTACTTGACCATTTCACACTTTGAAGAAATATTTGTGTTAGTATTAAGAAAGCAAATGTGGTTATTTCATACTGCAAACAACTTGGAATGCTTAAATGGTTGCTCTAACTCTTTTTTTCTTTTGGTTTTTGTCAACTGTTATTATTGACACTAGTTTTTATTCTTCATCTTACAGAGGCTATCTGGAGCTTCTTTATTGATACTGGCAAATAAACAGGACATAAAAGGTGCCCTTACGCCTGAAGAAATAGCTAAGGTGAGCTTAATTTTATATTGCCCTTGTTCATTAACCTGGGTACCTTTGACTTCGGCTTTTTTTAGGAAACTTTTTGAAGACCTAAAAACTGTTTTATAAAATAGTTATGAAAACAAGTGTTTTTTTTTTGTTTTTTTTTTTTGTTTTGAAAGTTAAAAGTCAAAACAAAAACAAAAACAACTCAGACAAAAAAACAAAAAACAGTTACATTTTTGATTTTTATTTCAACAGCTTTGAAGTGAAAAACCAAAAATTTGTTTTTATAAACAATATTCAAACAGGGCCTAGGATTCCTTTTTTTTTTTTTTGGTGGGGGACTTCTCAATAAGTAGATAAGTATTAGCAAAAGTTAAATTTTATTTATTTTCAGGAAACACACAGAAGCTAAATGTTAGAGGAAGAAAATTTTAAACGGGTCAAATCCCAAGTAGCTTAAACCACAAGTAACTTGGGGCCAATGGCAAAAATCTTCGTGCTTTATATCACGAAGGGGATTAGTATCGTCGGTAGGAAAACAAAAAAAATAAAATAAAATCACAAGTAACTTAAGTTATCCTTGTTTCTAAGGAGTTGTTGATTTTCTAATATCCATGCAGGTGCTGAACTTGGAAGCCATGGATAAATCTCGGCATTGGCAGATAATTGGCTGTAGCGCATACACTGGTGAGGGTCTGCTTGAGGGATTTGATTGGTTGGTCCAGGACATTGCCTCTAGAATCTACATGCTTGACTAATGCTTGTTTAGGCCATCTTCCATGAAATGTTTCCAACCTAGAATTCTTAAATCTTATATACTGTCTTTGGAAGACATTATGGATTCACTGCATCACTGATAGGTTCCAGATGGATGTCCTTTTTTTTGGGTGAATGTGGTGCTTGTACCATATTACATTTTGAAACCGCAAGAAACTAGATGACTTGCAGGTTACTTACCTATCTTAGCATCCATTATATATGAGAAGGCTTTAATATAAAAGTTTGAACTCGGAGAAGAATGATTTTGTGATAAGCGTCTTAAAGCTTTAATCAAATTTGTGTGTTCAATGAACAGAGGCACGTATACATAAGGAGCAGTTGTGGACACTTAAGCACGTTCTCAGTGGACTGAATTTATTAGGGCTGTTTTTTCGTGTGAAAATAATCGAAGTAGAAGATTTTTTATTTATTTATTTATTTAAAAAAAAAAATTAAAGTTGTTTGATTGTAAACCTGAAATGCTGTTTTTCAAGTTAGCGTTGTTCAGACAGAATATAAGCTTTAAGAACTCTACCCCAAGTGGTTAATAAGTTTATTTAGGGACTTTGATTTCGGGATTAAAGTTGTTTTGTGTAAACTTTACTTAGACCTTCTTTATAAAAGATTAACTAACTATGATTGGTACACTAGTGAGAGTTTTGGGTAGTTTGTACAAAAAAAAATAAAAAAAATTAAGTAACTGAGAATGAAGTTACTGCCCAACCCCACCCCCACACACACACACACAACAAACACACACACACTTGTTTTTCTACGAACGAAAGCCGAAAGACTTTTTAATGGGCTTGGGCCTGTTGCGAATAATGAAAAAGGGCCTGTCCTCATTCTCAAGACTGCATGCCTTAAATCAGAATTAAGAGCGTAAATAGATTTGATCGTACAGGACTTACGACCTACCCTATTTTAGATCCCGTTTGACTATTATAAATAGTAAAATAGATCAAGCCTAAGCTTTTAAAACAATATATTAAAAAAACAGGCCATAGATTCTTTTATACATATCGAGCCTATAAGCCTATAGGTCATCTAATATTATATATTTTTTTAAATAAAATAAATAAAATAATATTATTTTAATAATTTTGAATAATAAAATAATATTATTTTAATTATTCTTTTATTTATTAAATATTTAATAGGCTTAAACAGACTTAAGCCAAATGCTTTTATTTTCTAAATAGAGGTAGATCAGACTGGCAAAAAAATTATTTTTTTTTAATAAAAAATTACGAAAAAATAGTCGTTTTGAAATTAATTACGAAGATATAGCAGTCAAACACGCCCACATGGGGCGTGTTCCAATGGAGAGAAACACGCTCATGTGGGCGTGACCTAAGCGTGAGACACGCCCACATGGGACGTGACCAGGTTGGAGAGAGACACGCCTACATTTGGGCATGAGGAGAGAGACACGCCCCAATTTGGGCGTGAACGCGCTCATGTGGGGCGTGACCTAAGCGTGAGACACGCCCACATGGGACGTGACCAGGTTGGAGAGAGACACGCCTACATTTGGGCATGAGGAGAGAGACACGCCCCAATTTGGGCGTGAACGAGGAGAGAGACACGCCTTCATTGAGGCGTGTTTCACCAGGTGCTGCCACGTGGCACAAAAGTCAACAGTTTAACCGTGAAACTTTGGAAGTCCATAACTTTTGACTCGGGTCTCCGAATTAGGTAATTTTTTTTATTCCACATAACTTTTCAAGATCTACGTAATGACACCTCATTTGACATATTTTGTCTCTCACAAAAAAATTGAATTTACAATAATAATACCATAAGAATGTTTAAACTCAAATTAATAAGCAGAAAATCATTGTTATGATTACAAACATTCATCATAAAGATCCTTATTAAAAAGTTAAGTGACCGCTTTTCGTTTTATTTTGATTTTTTAGTTTTTGTTCGTGATTATAAAGTTATGTCATTTTTAATAAAATTATGTCGTTTTGATATATTTTTACCAAAATCATAAGGATTTTTACTATGAATATTTCTAATTATAATAGTGGTTTTCTGTTTATTAATTTGTGTTTAAACGTTCTTATGGTATCATTGTTGTAAACAATTTTTTTTTGTGAGACAAAATATCTCAAATGAGATGTCATTACGTAGATCTCGAAAAGTTACGTGGAATCAAAAAAATATTACCTAATTCGGACACCCGAGTCAAAAGTTATGGACTTCCAAAGTTTTACGATCAAACTGTTTTTTTGTGCCAAAAAACCTGGTGAAACACGCCTCAATGAAGGCGTGTCTCTCTCCTCGTTCACGCCCAAATTGGGGCGTGTCTCTCTCCAACCAGTCACGCCCCTTAGGGCGTGTTTAAATGTTATATTTTCGTAATTAATTTCAAAACGACTATTTTTTCGTAATTTTTTATTAAAACAATAATAAATTATTTTTTTTGGTGCCTACTAACAGGTCACACCATACGCAATGTTTTTTTTTTTTTTTTGCAGGGGCTTAGCCTATTTACACTCTAACCCACCGGAATCTCGTATACGACGCCGTTGAAGCGCTGTTCGTGTCTTGCTGGAAACGAAACGATTTCTGTTGTTGCAGCTAAAGGCGGTGAGTGTGGGATCAACGAAAGTCGCCGTTGGAGCCCATCTCTTCTCGTTTGCGTGATCCATTGCAAAGTAAGTCGCCATTGGTCCTCCCTTTTTTCCATATGTATGCTTTTGTGTGTAATTTGACGTAGCCGACAAGACAGATAGTGAGTGTTATTTCTTTAATAATGTTATATGTAGATATTAGATTGAGCTTTTGTAATTTGACGCTTCCTTTTCCTAACTTGCATCTGTTGCAGTTGCACATTTTTTAAATTTTTGTGGCAAAGGAAGAAAGGGTGTTTTTTCTTTGCCGCATCCAGTTATTTTTTTTTCTCGATAGTGCTACACATAAAACAGCCCCGAGATGTGTGTTTTGTATGCCTTAAGTGGTTAGATTGCACATGTATTTGTGCATGTAACCCCGTAAAATTCAGAGGTAGTAAATTTTAGATAGAGAAAGTGTCAAGATAGCGAAATATTTTAGGTAAACACCTCGCGAGAATTTTTTTTTTAATCAAATGTCAATTTTTGAATGGAAATTGTAGGTATATCAGATGTACCGAAAATGCTCTCTTGAGAGAGGGGTTCATGAAAACGTGAAAAAAAAAAAGTGGGTCTGAATTATAATACCAAAAACTGAAATAAAAAGGAAGGGAATGAGATGCATTGAAGACCAGTTTCAAACAGGATACATCCAAAGATTTTCATGGAAAATTGCCTTTCAAGTATGTTGATGACCACTGGATTAACTTTGTTCTAGGTGCTGCCAAGAATGGGTTCCAACAACAAGCAGACTGATGAGAAACTAGCAATCAACCCAGCATCAAGAGTCACATTCTGCCAAAGAAAGAAGTCTCAGAATGGGAGCTTCGTGTCTAGTTTAAGAAATCACTTTCATGAATTTATTCATTCTTCTGTCGATGAACACAAGACATGCTTGAGAAACACAATTCAAAAGGTAAATTTCTACCGTGGATGTATGCATCTATGAAGTCTCTGTTTATGATCTCCACACTGTTGTAAGTGATAAATTATATCTTGTTTGAAACAGATATTTAATGCGTCAAAGATACTTGGAAAAAGTGGGGACAGCCCAAATGAAGGTGAAAACTCTCTATCCCTTCCGTCATCTGCAAGGAACTAGAAGGCTTTTCTTTAATCACCAGTGATCAGTGGGGTCATAAGAAAGTTTATAATATAACCTATGACCTTAAATATCTTGCTTTTTAATTGTAAGATATGGTTAATTACTTGGAATCGATGAACTTTTATTCTTCACTACTGCCTCAGAACGCTTGATTTTACTAGATTATAGTGACAATAAAAATCACTTCCCGTTAAATACATTTATGTGGGGTTATTACTAAGTAGTAATGCAACCTTTACTTGCATAATTTGCAAAAAACTGATTGACTCAACTACACAATAGTCGGGTTTAATGAGAAGTGGTTTTTTTTATAGCGACAATAGATTGGTCATACATTTATGTTTACTACTAAGTAGTAAGTGCCGCTATCATCATTTGACTGATTGACTCCCCTTCACAATGTCATTAATGCCTACAATTGTTTACGACCTAACCCAACTTTAATGCTTAACACAGTAATCAAGTGGGACTTTGCCTTACGGTTGCGAGTTTCCATTAAGTCAACATTAACTTTGTCTGATCTTACGGGAGAAAAGTTGCACCAATGCTTATTTAAGCTTTTTATCTCTCCTTATTTGAAAAGAGATGCCATATAATATAAGGTGAATGTTAAGTATGGAAGAACTTCATTACATATGCCTAAAAGAAACAGTTATGATAAAAAAATAAAACAAAGTTACTGATGGTCGATGCTCGTAATTGTTAAAATGACTTCTCGAAAAATGGATTTGCTCTTCATTTTAAAGGTCATTCTTCATTGGAGTTTTAAATCCCTCAGCCTGCACATAATTTGTAATACAAAAATCACAGTTAGCAAACAAACAAGAAATGCTGGTGATCTTGTACTTTCTTTTGTTGGGAGGTTGTACTTACAAAACTTCAGGATGAAGTAAATTGGTTACTAGTCCAGTTTAAAAGTATAACGGATGAGGGGTTAAAAAAGCAAGTCACTCAATCTTTCTAGAGTTTACTCTATTCAGGCATAAATTTACAGATAAGTACCTACTGATGTCATCTTGAGCCGTAAAGGTAGCAACACAAGAACTGGAAGATTCATAATAAAAGGTTGCAACACAAAAACTGGAAGATTCGTAATAAAGCTTTAAATAACATTCATTATAATTATAATTACATCTTTAAGCATGTAATATATATAGATCATTCGTAGTGTAAGAGGTTGCTGTCTGTGCATTATAATTATAACTGAAGACTAATCCCCATCGAGCACCGTCGGACTCTTTCGGGGGCGGCTCTCCCAAATCCTTTTTTTCCATTCACATGAGCATGAATTAACATGTGCCAAAGGAGTTTGGTGTGCACTATAATTTATGCATGAGCATGAATTAACAGGTTCGATTTGCATTCAAGTTTTGTGCATATTCTATTGTCCCAAAGTTTTTGACTTAGTTCAAGAGATGGGGTGGGCAACAGAGTTTTAGTATTTCATAAAATGTTATTCTCATAGGAGATGGGGATTAACACCAGGCCTAACTATGCAAATAGAGGATTGAAAGATCAATGATAGGGGATTAACAGTAATCAAGTGAAATCATACTTATCGGAAAGTAATAGTTTCATTAAGAAAGGAACAATTCTATTTATGAAGGTTTTTCAAAATATAATTTGTTTCCACAATGTTGTTAATGGGGGGAATCATATATGTTACCTCTGCTACATCCAGCATTTCTTCTGTAAGCTGGGAGGGGAACCTTGCCTGACTCAATGTTTTTGATGTCTTCTAGAAGCATCTCATATTGAGTCTTGACTTCAACTTCAGTTGTGCCTCCAACAAACATGGCTATGTTGTACCAACGATCAGGGGTTTCCTTATCATATATTGCCAAGGCATTTTCAAACAGTTTGTTCTTTTTGCTTGTCCATCTTAGACTGGAGTTATGAGAAGAAAGTGTGTTGGATGTCATTTCATCAAAAAATCAGAGGATTCTGGAAGGGAAGAAAGAAAGTAATCATGTGGGCAACTAGTCCCTAAAATAGGAAGAATCTTTGACCGCAAAAAAGGAAGCAAATGGGTGGGGAACGCAATGGAGTATGAAGTTGTTAATGTGAATATTATAAGGACACTCCATTCAAGAGATGACACTCTAGAACTAGTAATTGGTGCGCCTTTTAAACTATATGTGGAAAGTTTGCAAGTTGTCAAAGAAAAGTACATATTACAAATACTATGTTCATATAATATGATGGTTGTGCAACTAGTATATTGATAAGAGAGATTTGTTCTGAATATTAGTCGGTTGCTTCCTTTTGAAGTATTCTTGTGTTCTTCCTGAAAGTAAGGATTTCGGTCCAAATATCCATTTGAAGCACTAAACAATCACGAAAAAGACGAATCTACATAACAAATATGAACTATAGAAGTATTGTGAGTTGTTAATTATAGAATTTAGGGATTGATGGTAAATGCTCACTAGTTCAGAAAGTAAAAATAGAAAGTTTTAAATGAAAAATAGAGAACTTAGTATCTATTTTTCTTATTATCAAATCTTAATCGTTGATTTCCGTCAATCTCACTGTTATAATTCATTGAAAATTAATAATTAATTAATAAATATGATCCCATAAATTCTAACTTTTAGATTGACGGGAATCAATGGTTTAGATTTAATAGTAAGAAATAGTAAGAAAAGATGTAGTAAGTATAACCTCCCCTAAAAATAGAACATTTATTATATTGTGATAAAAAATAAATTTTAATACAATTTCTTTAAATAATTAAAAAACGAATATAAGATATTAAATAAATATTGAGTTTTATAAGAGTTATGTTATAGGAATAGTGATTATGTTATAATATTAAGCACACACCAGCAAAACTTTATCATATTTTAATTTTTATTCGCTAAATGTTTAAAAGTTCATTGGGTATACAGATAAAACAGAAGTTCAAAGTATATAACTAGCAATGAATGAATGTTTCAGAATTCATTAATGGGCAATGCTAGTTTTTGCAACAGAAAAATTTTCCTATCTTCTATTCATACATAGAAACATGTGCTATTTTTTTTTTTTCTATTGGGTCCCACTTGAAGCTAAGTGTACAGGAGAGAACAAATTTTTTCTGTACATGAGAATACATTTTCCCTTCATTAATATAGGAGAACAATAATAACTCAGATGAAGTATTTATTTGTTTTTAGCTTTTCAAACTATTTCCCATTTGATTAAGAGAAATAGAGAACGCAAAGACATAACACGTGCATTTGAGTACTGAATAACCTACAGAGACGTGTATGCATAATGCACTGATATTTTTAATAAATGTATTAGGTACTAGTACGTTCCTACAACAAAATATAATGAAATGACCTCGATTCTCACTATTTGAAATTTTGAAGACACCACCATCCTTGCATCAATTGGAATTACACATGTAGTGTGCGGGTGCTTACTGTGTGTTTAGGCACGCATGTTTTTTACTCAATAGTTGCTACGTGCCCGATTCATGGAGCTTAGGTTGTTGCTTACTCTTACCATGTGGAAAAGTGCATATGATTCTCTCTTTTTTTCTCCCTACTTTCAAAAGAAGGAATAAACACAAACAAAGATTAAAATTAAGAACCAAGGTTCCAACTACAACCTGTGACAGGGTCTTATCTTTGCTTCTGCTCTCAAGGAGGTTATTCAATTTTCCCCACGCTCATGAAGATACCAACGACCAAAATGTTATTTATTGAATGATATAATTTAGGATGCCAAACAATACCTTATTATATGTTAAACTTATTTTTAATGCCAATATTATACTTACAACCTATTTTCCTTTACAACCTCTTACAACCAATATCTTAACCGTTGATTTCCGTCAATTAACGGTTAAGATTTTCGCCAATAAAATTTATTAAATAATTATTAATTCGCAATAAATCTTAACCGTTAATTGGCGGAAACCAACGGTTAAGATATTGATTGTAAGAAATTGTAAAGGAAAATAAGTTATAAGTATAACCTCTCCCTATCTTTAATGTCAAGGTTTGCACAATCTCGAACTCTTAATTGCATGAGTATTATGCGGAGCCTGAGGAGAAGTTTTTTGTGGGGCGGGACCATGGTGATCCCTCACAAAAAAGAAAAGGAGAGACGGAGGGAAAAAAATCAAAAAAAATTGAAGAAAAATTTCCATTTATAAAAAAGGATCACGGAATAAATGGTGGACCCGGAGCATGTTAAATTTTTTCGAGCTGGAGACTCTATCAATCTTTCTAGGCCTTCCTGAGGTGGTAGGGCTAAGATAGCCATTTCTTGGGATAATACGATTATATGCTATATTTAAGCTACGAAATGCCATTGGCCAGTACTCACATAATTTTGATCCTTTAACTAAAAGGAAACAGCAGAAAAAGAAAATAATCTTTGGAACAATGTATTCTTCATTTAATATACATAGATATATATTGTTAGTGAGTTAGCGGCGAGACACGTTAAAACTAGCAAGTATCCGATTGATTTTCAATAATGGTTAGCTTTTTAATTATAGAACTATAGAAAAGTGGCGGAGCCATTTTTATTTTAGCTGGTGTCTTGGCACCACCTAATTTTTAAAAGTGGTACAATTTTTTTTCTTCAAAAATTAAGATACATCTTAATACTGGTTGAATTTTCAAAAATAATATAACTTTGCTATTGACTTAATTTTATCTGATAGATCTTTTGACACTAACTCAAATTTTCTACTGACTCCGCCACTATATGAAAATAATAGAGAATTATAAAACAACAGCTTTATCCATAACTGACACTGACTGATATTTCTTCATAAATTGATGTTTGACATGGGCTAAAAAAAGTTTCTAGCTCTACCATCGAATGAGGCCCGTACATTTTTTGGTAAATGTTTACACTAATTTTGAATAATGATAGTTGCACACGTCTAAATGTGTGTATAATCAATATGTCACGTAAAAGAAAAAAATTAAACTGAGAATTTGTAGTTATCAAATGATTTACAAAAATATGTGTAAAGAAAATGTGTAAAAAATAGTATTTATAAATAATATTATTGGTCTACTACTTTTCAAGATAATTAAGTTGAATTTGTATATCTTTTTTCAAGATAAGTATATTAAGATTAAGATTACACAAGTATTTGATTTTGATATGGATTAAGTCATATTGATTTCAATTACATCTTAATACTTTACAGAACTTAAAAAATACTCAAAATCAAGTAGATTCAAATCATTATATAAGAGCTAGTTAATGCAGCAACGAAAACTCTGCTCTAACTAGCAAATAATGAATTTATAACAAACATACAACAAAATAAAAACACTTTAGGTCCCACCGAGATTTGAACTCGGGTTACTGGATTCAGAGTCCAATGTCCTGACCACTAGACCATGGGACCACCTTGCGATATGTGGTTGTCCATTATTATTAAAACTACTTTTGCAGAGTGTGTATTATCACTTTTATGCAACTAATTTTTATTCAAAATATTCTTTCAGTTTTTTAGTCAAATTAATTGCTTATTATGAGGAGCGTTACATTTACGATCTAAAAGTTCTATAATCTATCTTTTCATCGTTGATGTCCGTCAATCAAATGATTATATTTATCGAGTCGTATTTATTATTAATTTTTAATAAATTATAATCGTTTGATTGACCGAAATTAACGGTAAAAATAGATTGTAAAATTTTTAGGTTATAAATATAACACTCCTCAAAAAATATATAAGTTAATTAAATAAGAGGAGTCGAGATATATTGGAGTGATAATAGACATTTCATAGATTTTGGCTATTTTTATAGCTACTATTTTAAATAGGATTTTCTCATTTGATCGTAGCTTTATTTTTCTTAAAATATTATTATTATTTATTTATTTTAAATATACTATTATAAAATTAATTTTCTCATCTAGTCATAGTTTTCTAAAATACTATCATTATTTGATTAAACTTAAATATAAAAAAAATAAAATTCTAAGTGCTTCATATTTTGCAATTGTAACTGTTTAAAATATTTTAATTTTCTATTTAAGTTTTGTAGTTAAAATGACTTGTTCATATTACTTACTTTTTAATGCTAAATCCAAAAAATGTGAATAAGGAGGCCATGGAAAGCTTTACTATATATCAGTGTTTTAAAATCCCGCCCCACCCCGGGGTCGACCCCTCCGGATCGCTGATCCTCTCTCTCTGAGGGTTCGAGTTAGTAGTTAGACCCTACTTACACGTTGACCCCTCTAACCCCCGGTTGAACCCTTGACTCCCGGTCCGAGGGGTCACTACTTTTTTTTTAAAAAAAAGAACTACACACAAGATGAAGTTATTTGTGTAAAAAAAAAAAAAAAACTCCTACTGCATAGATTTAGGACTAGATATGAAATTTGAATCGTTCTTCTTCTTCTCTTCCGATCTTCTCTCATTGACTCAGACCTACCCTGTTCAAAATTAAATTTAAAAGAAAAATGAAATATCTCATTCATTAAACAATATTTTATAGTTTGGGTCATGAACTAGTTATTAAAAACCGATTATTTTATGGAGCAGGTTTTTTCATGGTTCGAACACAATTTTTTGGTTATTTTGCACATAAAAATTGTAGGTGCATGAGAAGAACAAAAAATAAATATGATATAACTTTTCATTAACTCCATTGGAATATGTGTTTTATACTTTAATAGTTTAATTATATTGTGAATATTGATTTGTAGATGTAATTAGTTAAATTATGTTAAGTATATTTTGAATCTTTAATGATTGGTGGTTTGATTTTTTTTGAAAGTTTTCATGTACAATATACATTTATATTTTTTTAATGTATAAAATCGGATCAGCGGAGTGATCCCGTGACCCCTGACCTCGGCCGGGCCGGGTTTTTAAGCACTGCTATATATAACGGTAGAAAACGAGGTTAAATCTATAGCATCTGATGAATTACTCAAGGGAAAAGTGTGTATCATTTTAAAGGATGTAAAGTTGTGTCATTTTAAGAGAAATAAAGAGATAGATAAAGGCTAGGAGAGAGACTTTACTATATATAACGGTAGAAAACGAGGTGAAAAAATATAAGCTGTGTCATTTAAAATGATAAACATTTTTCCCATTACTCAACCGCCTCATTGCAAATAGCAAACCCAATCATAATAGTTTTCTTGTGTAATTTTAATGATGGGAAAATGACTATTATGTCGTATAAGATCATGTCATACACAAAATATACAGAGACTCACAAGTGTTTTTTTTGTGTTCTTATAAAAAAAAAATCAATGCATATCTTTTAATAAATGTGTAGGAGGTATATTTTTTCTCAAGTAATATGAGAAAAATATACGAAAATGAGTCCTAATTTCATATAATCAAATTTTTGTGTCTATTTATTTTTTATTAATGATAATTGAATCTCACTAAAAAGTAATTTACACAAAAAATTCACTAAAGTGACGTGAAATTTTACCTTTTAATAATTGTTATATGACACAAAGTTATGTCATTTTTACTTGAAATTACGTCATTTTAAATACATTCTCTCTCCTCCATTTACTTTTTATTTCTAATTTTATAAATTAGAGAAAATGATAAAACACACCAAAACGACGTAGTTTCATTAAAAATGATACAAAGTTGTGTCATTTAAAATGATAAACACTAAACCCTTTAATAATTGTCATATCTCATGCGTGACTTTCCTACTAAATACACTTGGTTAAGTGGATAAAAAGTGGAAAAGTGAAAAACAGATGATCGATTAAAAATAAAGGGAAAAATGTTTATCGTTTTAAATTACACAATTTATATCCTTTTATTTTTTTTAATTAATACATGTGTCAATATTTTTTTAATTAATATGGTGGTCCTGAGAGCATATTAAAAATTTTCGCGTGCTACCTTGTCCGTAGGATATATGTGGATTTATTACTTCAATAAATTTCAGTGTATTAGTTTAGGCAAATATGCCTTTATTTTTTTGGTCAGCATATACCTTTCACTTTATCGTTAAAATCGTATTTTAATAGAATAGTGCAAGTTGTCTATAAGCTTTAATAAGTGTCAGTGAGCTTGTTTAATTGAAATTGAGATTTTAATCAAAAATTAAATGTATAGTTCTAATATTCGAATTTTTTTTTACTAATTTACCATCTTCGATTCAAAATCATGTGGATTTTGATTTTTAAACTTAAAAAACATGAAATCTCTAAAAATATACATTTCAATCACTTCATTCAATTTGTTATTAAGTGTTAACATAAATTATACCTTTTTTAAGTATTAACTAAAGCGGATAAAAAAACCTTTTTTATTAAAATAATAATACGAAAAATGTCACATAAATATTATTGAATATGTCTCGAACTCTCAATTATCAACTTGATCGGTTTTATGGATAGTTTGCTTAAACCGGTTGACCCTGACAAATATATTAAATACATACAAATTTATATTTTATACTCAAAATTTTATAAAAATATTCAAATACTTAAAGGGTTTTATAAGAGTTATGTTGTAGGAAAAGTGATTGTGTAATGTTATAGAGATTCGTTTTGCGTGCCTTAATTTTTATTTTATTTTTTGCTTCAAAAAGTGTGGGGCCCATCAAATGTTGTGTGTGTAAGAAATTTTTTTGTGTCATATTAAATGATGAATGCAAATTCCATACTTAAAATACATAAATGTGTATATCCTAAAGAAAGAAGAAGTAAATGTGTGTTGCAAATTAGGGATCTAGGTCGCTATTAGTAGTGTAAAAACACATTATTTTATTTATTTATTAAAAAATTACATGACACACCAATTCAACCGGTTTAAAAAAAATGGGTCAGGTTTGTTATTAAAAAATAAAATAAAAATGGGTCAGGTTATCAATTTTTGCCAAAAATCGACTAAGTCGAACCAGTTCTCATAGAATATATTACATGGTTGATTTGTTGACTAACTCAAACCAATTGTATCATCAATTCTTTGATTTCCGAATCAACCCGGTCAATCTAAGTCAGGTTTAATAACACCTCCTAAACCCACTATTTTTTATCAATTTTCAAAATCAAATTAGACGAAATGATTAAAATGCATACTTAATAAAGTTTAAAGATCACATTTAATGTTTTTAAAAAGGGTTTATCATATATTATTTAACATGACCACAAAAAATTTCCTACACACACAACATTTTGTGGGGCCCGCTGCAAAAAAAAAAACTTTGGCATGCAAAACGAATCTTTATAACATAACACAATCACTTTTCCTATAACATAACTCTTATAAAACCCTTTTAAAAATCAATGCATAACCTCAAGTTAAAAGTGATAAAAGAAGATTTTTTTCTTAATATCATGCGCAAAATCATGTAAAAAATGGGCCTGTTTGATTGTGTTTTAATTTTTTTATTCTTAAAATTGTTTTGTAGAATAATTATGGAAACAGTTGTTTTCTGTGTTTTTTTTATTTTGAAAGTTAAAAGCAAAAACAGAAAACAAAAATAACTCAGACAAAAAAAATAAAAAAATAATTACAGTTTTTAAAACTTTTTTTTATAAACCAGGCCTTAACAAACGAATTTTTTAGTTCCGAAAACTAAAAAACTGTTTTAAAAAACAGTAATCATAGATAGCCGTAATGGCTACTTCGTTGGTTCACATACCACGTTTTCTTTTCATACGTTTACGGTTTACCCCCAGGTTTAAAATAAGGCGTTTTTATGTGATATTTTTGTCCTTTTAATGGGCTAGCAAAAACTGCAAGGGGAAAAGGGCTTGAATTATTATTCCAAAAGTATAGCCATTACATGGCAGTTAGGATTAATATAGTATATACAATTTAACAATTATTTTTTTAATAATAATCAATATTGAAATTAAACTCTGATATTTTCGCGCAGAAAACAACAACACTCAGAAGGAAAGGAGGGGGTAATCTGCTCCCTTCCAATGCTCAAAATAAATAAATGTCCTACCCTCTAACCCAATATTTACATCACAAGAAAATAAAAGAGAAACACATCACGCTCTTCCCATATCAAATCTCACTTTTCACACGAACAAACTGGAAAAAACTGGTTTCGGAAAACAAATTAGTGCCAGTGTCGTCATAATCCACCAACAAGCAGGTACCATGGGTAAAAAGACGCTCAACCAAGGCAATTGGATCACCAATTTGTATGGTTTTTCGGTTTCATAATCGCTTCCTCAATTGAGACCCTTTGGTCACTGCTTTCATATTTTGAGAATCTCTGAAACAGACAAAGTGCACGAGAGTGCTCCCATTGGGGTAGACTGCAAAAACACTTGTCCCTATTTTCTTACGACACAGAGAACACATGCTATCACTGGTTATCTTCACAACTGCTTTCCTCTGACTATAGAGTTCATCTTTCACCTGTGCAAAACAAATTGAATCATGCTAGTTGCTAGATACTAACAAAACAGAAGTATCTGAATGTGCAAGAGCGATGTGGGTCATTGGCTCAGCCACGTTGCATCACTACAGTACTAGAGAGTAAGAAGTAATGATATTGTACGATAAACCCATTCCAATGCAAGAAACTAGGAAGTCTCCACTATAGCCTCCAACCCTACAAGGCTAAAAATTCCCCCAAAAATGTTAAATAATTAAAATTTTGATTCCTGGTGTATGCTTTACCTGAAGGTTCTCACTCTGTCTCAAGCTCTTGATCACTGAACAATTACGGTACATTTCACTAGATTTTCTCAGGAGGGGTCCAAGAAATGAAAGCAAGTCCTGCAGATAACAGATAAACTTTTTACCAGATTGATGAAACTAATAAATGTTTGATGAAATATAAACGTATTCCTAACAGAACAAAACTCCAAAAAGCAGAAGTTAGACCAGTAAAAACAGTTGTGTGGTCTTTAGCTATGGTGTACCAAAAAGCAATGGATACCTGTAATTTAGTCTCTCTTGGTAAAAGTTTAAGGGCCTGAGCTCCATTTATTCGATCCCATCTACGGCTCAACAAATCAAGGACCTCATCAAGCATGATAGTAGAACCACCCTCGCTAAATTCATCCGTATCACCATCACTCTTGCTACTGTCAGTGCTGCTCAAACTTACTTTTGTGTCCTCTGCACCCTCTATCTCAGCAATTTTCTTTGTTCCTCGGCTTCCTTTAGTTTTTACTGATGCCGTTGAACCAACTTTTGGGATGGTCGTATTCTGGGGGGATAACAAATTTGTAATTCTCGTTTCAAAGCTTGCCGTGGTCCTCCGAGGATTCAAATAGATTTGCAAAAGCGTGAGGTATATGTTGCTGGGATATTTTACAGATGGCTGATTCGAAGACTCGTACACCCGATCACAATAAGACAACGCCAGTTCCGGAACATGAAGCTACAAATGATAGGTACACTCATTTATTCCCATAATATTAATCAGTTTAAGAACCATGATTTAATATAACACTCGTACAAGAAGTGATTGACTTAGGTGCATTGGGAATATCACTGAATCTACCCTTCACAGATATTTGATATACCTTATGAACATACAAAGATAATGCCAGTTCATGTTGGTTCATTTTCCCCAACAATATTGCACGCTCTTCATATAAAGCATCAGGTGGAAGACGACTCAGCAGTGCTTCAGGATTGTATCCTGATATACCCTCCAAAGCAGACAATAATTTTTTCCGTGTTGGGGAATAGGCTTTCTCATCCCAATTTTGTTGAGCACTTAAATCAGCATGCCAATCAAGTACTTCAGAAAGATATATGTGTACCTACGTTACAGAATAATGTGAGTAAATACAAAATTTTCTTTTATTATAAATCATATATCAAACGTGCTACAATAAAGCAGCTGGGCATGCAGCAGCATCAACAAAATGCTTTTACAAAGTTTTTAAAAGCTATTTTGATGAAATTCCCCAAACCCTCCCCAGACAAAAGAAAAAGTAGAACTGCTTCGGTCCTTAGAGCCTTCAAATAAGATGCAAAAGGTCCTCACCATTTCATTTTGCAAATTGCCGGATACGGCATTCTCATTCATTGCAAGCATGAGCTCCAAGTAAGTAGCTTGCATGTTTGGAGAATGCTGCTTCAAATATGAGTTCACCATATCTGCTGGAATATTTCCGGATAGAAAGAGCTCAATAGTTTGGGACGGGCAGCTTTCAAGAACAAGCATAGAGAACTCTAGAACAAGTATGGGGTCTGTTGCACATAGCGGCTGCATCAGAAACCCAACAAATTAAAAACTGAGTTAATCTGTAAATGATTACACAAACAAGTTTTCCTGTACAGCTGGATGCAGAGTTAAGGAATTGAATTAGCCGATACAGGAAAAACCTCTAAAACAATTGTTGTTAGCATATCAGTGCCACAGAATAAAAAAGTTCATTTGTTTATTTAATGACAAAATGTCATCTGATCTGCAATATCAATTAAACAACATCATCAACATCAACTTTTTCCCAAATTAGTAGGAGTAGGCGGCCGATGAACCAAAATTAAAAGCAAAATAAAAATAAAAATGAGGGAATAGAAAAATAAATAAAATAAAACTATATAAATAAATATAGACTATCAATTAAAGCAGAAGAATAATACCTTCCCTTAACCTCATTAAAGCTAGAACCTAATGTTAATAATACCACGCCCAATAAATCAACCAAAATATTCCATGAAGTGTGGACTTTACTATCTGACTACAGATTATAGCATGTCATATACTCAGATTCTACTGCTTCGTAAATCCTAAGCACCATCCTAAATCAGTAAGTTAGTCTTTAAGGCAGTAAAAACTTTAGCCATGAAAGCCTTTAAAAATTAGAAGTAAAAAAAAAATGAGCTAAATATTTAACCAAATAGAAAGTTACCTTGAGATACTCAACAATGTCCTCAGGCTTGAAACTTTGTGTAATTTCAAACTGGCTAGACTTTGACCCTTCCACCAATTTGTGAAGAAGTTCCAGAGCTTCCCGGTGCAAACCATTGCACTTGTAAAGTTCTAATAAAGCAACATGATGGTTGCCTTTTCGAAGTATTTCTTCACTTATTTTCAAATCGCAGTAGTTAACACCTCTTAATAATTCTAAAGCCACTGAAGATTGTCCAGTAAGAAGCAAGCCTTGAAGTAGAGCAGTATCCAATATTGAAGCCATCTCCCGAGCTCCTGAACTAACAGATATACTACCACGCCCCTGACACCAATAATTTCAAAACAATAACAATAACAACTGAAATAAATTATTATTATTATTAAACTGTTCAACCATTTCAAAAAAGATTAAGGACATCATATCTCCCACAGCTTCACCATCAATCCTGCGTATGTCTTATAAAGAAATCCACAGTACTTTAGTGTGGGGCGTATGAGTCTGTGTTTTTGTCAATAAACCTTTACATAGGCATAACAATTACCTAGTTGGCCTCCAACTGAAAAGTATGAGTTGTAGGTTTTACCAAATCTACCCCATAATCATTGACATTACACACTGGAGATACATTAAATAAGGCAGAAAACAAAATTAAAATAAAAGGTAGTTTATTTTACCTTGTTTGTTTTCTTAAACCTGTTGTAGGATGCAAAGTTATCCCCAACTGCATCTAAAACAACTTCTTCAGTTCCCTCTGTAGTGGCCTTCTCAATAAAACTATATCTCTTCTTCTGTAAATATTTTATCAGAGCCATAAGCATATTATGGCTCATTTTTTTGGATTCAAGTGCTGCATTCTCATCAGATTCTGACATATGAGACGTTGATGATAGTTCCATATCATCTGACCCACCCGAAAAACCTCTGGAGAGAGATGAAGCATCCCCATAAATGTCCAACTTCTTCAGCTCATGGATAGTACTTGTCTTTGGAAGGATGATGGATGGATACAGAGAAAGCACATAGGTTATATCTACTTGAGATGCCAGGAAATGTTCCATAGCCTCCTCATAGCTTCCATTGTCATAGAGATAGTGGGCATATCTGTAACAACATTAGACAAACACAGGCAAAGTAAGCAATGGTTAATATGTTGAGCTTGATGTAATTTACAAAAACTACTAACTACTAAATATAAAAGCATGAAAGGAAAAATCTTCCACTAAACAAAGTTAACCTTATCATTACTTTAGGCATCATTAAGCAACCCACACTAGTGGCTCATTAACAACATATATACCGATATTCAGGGGTTAGAACACATTGTCTCATATTTCAATATCTTAATTATATTTAATATATAAATCCGAAACATGGACTCTAATGTCTTGACACATGTTAATATTTTAACCTTTCTATAGAAGAATTTAAAATATTATTTTTATGAAGAGTTTAGCTTGTATAATTATTACTACTAGTTATTTAATTATCAGAGTGTAAAGACTTTGATTAATTGATTATAACTATTTAAAGACGCAACTGTAATGCAATCTTATAATGTGCAAAATTTTATAATTAAATTCAGAAAATTTATTTCAAAAACTCCTATGAGATTAGATCGTAATGAATTCAATATAGATAAAATTCAAATTCTGTTATCATTTTATTATTATTTTCTTTAATCTCTTTTTCCTCTCTTTCAATTTATGTACAATGGTCAAAATTATTATGCATAAAATATAGCTTGGGACAATTATTTCAAAATATGGGAATTTCTGATACATTGTACAGACCACACTCTAGTTATTTGATACATAATCCAATACATTTTTAATCATTGTAAGTCCTTTATCCACCAATATAATGAAGACAATATATTGCTTAATATTGGGGAAAACAAATTAACCGGTGCTACTAATAAAGTTTATCAACATGATAAACAAAGCACATCCCAACTTAAGCAAATATCTAAAAGCAAGCTAAAGGTAAACTTTTACAAGGAACACTTGGTAACAAATATAACAAGCATCAGACTTTTCTTTTTTTGTTTACATTAGCTATCATGATTATCTAAATACAAAGTCTCGGTCAACAATTAGTCCAAACCTCACTATGAGAGTACTGATTTATTTCAATCGTAACTATCACTGAATCCTACAAGTTTCAGATAATTAGTAAGCGAGAGTTCAGAATGGTAACAAACTTAAACTGCCAGCTAACAGGTGCCTAGAAATACGATAAACTTAAAATCATAGGTATTCATCTCAATAGGGGCAAATCGTCTATTTTATTTCTTTAAAAGGAATATCTCATGATAGAAAATAACCTTATATGAATTGACCCCTCCTTTGCAGCACGCAGACTTGAATCTTCAGGTGGAAGGAGCTTGCACAATGACAATGCCTCTTCAAAGTTGCCAGACGCTGTTAATTGGACAATCTGCAGAGAAATATCAAAATCCTTAACTTCTGATTTAACAAAGCTGACACACAAGATTAAGTACAGAATTTGATAACAAGGTACTATAAAAAGAAGTAACACGACTCACTGCTTTGTCATTTGCATTAGAATTCAGAAATAGGTGTTGCAGCAAAAATACATGTATCATTGAACAACATATGCAATACCTGGGCTCCAAGAGGAACAGGGAAGAGGCCATGAATAGAATTATCCAAAGCAAGTATCACCGAATTATTCCCTTGACGAAGATGGCGAACATTGCGAAGAACAACCGTTTGTATGAGCGGATAAGGACCTCGGAGAGACCGAATCTGCAAAATGCAAGCAATATAAAGAGCAAAGATCCACAACCAAAACCTCTTTCACAATAAGAAAGAGCCAGGAAATCATTTCAAAGTTCAAACAATGAGTTACCTCCACAAATCTTGGCAGCAAACCTATGGCATAGGGTTTCTGAATCACAACTTCCACTGGAGCCTCTGACCAACAAATCCTACCTTCCGAAAGAAGTTTCCCATTTTGGTCCACAAAGACCCCAATGTTCTCCTAAAACAAATAAATTAAAGCATTAAGAAACAATCATCACCACACACATACACATAAACACACACATTGAAAGAAGAGAATAATAATACCTACCTTTCCAAGAAGAAGCTCTCCGGAGGGAAGAGACACCACTAAAGGAGGCGCTAGTCTCCCAGAGGTAAAAACTTCAGTCAAAGCGCCGTTTGAAGCATTCAGAATCACATACTCTCTTCTGATCCCTATACATACATTCTCACCACACCAACTCATGGACTTCACCGCGTCTGGTACACCAAACTCTTTCACCTCCACAAATCCTCTACCACCTGCATCACATCCACAGTTTCAATCTCAATTACTTGTAACCAATTTGATCCAATCAAGTAACGGAATTAATTAATTGATTAATTAATTAATTAATTAATTACCGTCGTGTCTGAAAATGCAAACGCGCTTTTGCCTTGCGAAGCAGAGGAAGCCTCTTCGTTCGTCCCAGCAGAAGACGTTGGCGCCCTTGGCCTTTGTGATCACTGCTATGGTTTCCAACGTAGGGAGCCTGTGGAACGCGATGGACTCCGAGAGCGATAGAAGAAGCTCTCTCGACTCCAATACCTCCATAGAGAGGACGGGCTTCCTCGAAAATCCGACCAGATTCTTCTCCAGCACGTAAGGCGGAGAACCGTCGGAAGATTCCATTTCCGGCCCGTATATTCGGAGCGATCCATCGGAGCACCCGACAAGGAGCTTCGACCCGTACGATTCAATGGATTCGATCTTCGAAGGGCAATTACCCACCAGTTCTAAACAATCGTACGCGCTGTGCACCATAATTTTTTGGACTTGAAGCTTACTTCTGCTTACTCTTGCTGCTCCCAACACCTGTGCGTATTTAGAGGACGACACAAATAGACTAATTACACTAATAACTCCATTTTTTTTTTCACTAAAAAATACTTGTTGTATCTAATTTTACAGACATATAGGATCATGGTATTTTTATGTGTTTTACATGTACTATACAAAATTATTGTGTAATGTTATAGAGATTCATTTTGAATGTCTTAATTTTTTTTCTTTAAAAAATACGGGCCCACAAAATATTGTGTGTAGGAAAAAAATTTGTATTAAGTTGCATGATGAATGCAAATCCCATTTTTAATAGGGATAGGATGTTGTAATAAATACAGGTGTATATGGGTTAGGATGATTTATTACAAATAGTTAAATAGAATAGACCTAAATAAACCTATTTAGAAAGCAAACTATAGATTTTTTTTTGTACATGTCACTCTATATCGTAATATTTATTTTAAATAAAATTACTATTTTAACAATTTTGAATAATAAGTTATATTATTTTAATTATTGAATATTTAATAGGCTTAAATAGGGCAAGACTTTTTATTTTTTAAATATAGGTCAGACCAAACAACCAATTAGGATTATTAGGCTATTATATTACCAATGCATAAGGTTTTGTATAATTATATTTAAGCCAAAATGAAAATAAATATAAGCCTATTTACACCCCTATTAACAACCGATTAGGATTATTACTAATATTATTACCAAATTAGTTGTTATAATATCCTATCTTTTTTAATAAATTAAAAAGACACATAATTTTAAAAAAATATGAGGAATGGTAGTGTGATTTCATCAACCCTTAAAAAGATCAGCATTATTTTTCAATGAAATACGCCAAATCATTATCTCTTGTAATTATTGGTAGTTCATCTTAGTTGTTGTTCATAATTGAACAATCACTTCAAATAATTATTTGATCTATTATGTGTAAAAGTGGTCAACATAATGATCTAACAGTAAAATTGATTAGTAGCAACATGAATAGAATAGTAACCCAATTTGGTTGTTATAATATCCTATCTTGTTTAATAAATTAAAAAGACACATAATTTTAAAAAAATATGAGGAATGGTAGTGTGATTTCATCAACCCTTAAAAAGATCAGCATTATTTTTCAATGAAATACACCAAATCATTATCTCTTGACACTAAGTAATTATTGGTAGTTCATCTTAGTTACTCGTTCATAATTGAACAATCACTTCAAGTAATTATTTGATCTATTATGTTTAAAAGTGGCCATATAGTGGGGGGTTTACTAATTATATGGTAGCTGGCATTAGTTGTGAATATATGCAAAAGGGATACATTTTTTCAAAATTAATAGACAAATGGTCCCGGCGGGGCTCGAACCCGCGACCTTCGGCTCATAAGACCAACGCTCTAACCAACTGAGCTACGGGACCATGATATTCATATATGAATATTTCAGTATAAAAATAATTATTTCGGATAACCATTTCCTAAGTGAAAATTACGCATTAATCAAGAGAATTTCAAGCCAATTGCATCCAGTGAACCCGAAGTAGGCAAATCACATCAACATCTTTGTTCGCAAATACAAGCACGGGTTGAGTAAAAGAAAGAGCCAATTTCTTTTTGTATTTTTTAAGGAAAAAAGATTTTTTTTTTTTTTTTTTGGAGGTACAGGGAAAACAAAAAGATTATTTCTTTCATAAAACATCATTAAGGACAGTGACTGATGTATCAGATATCGTGTATTTTTTATTTTTTTTCACGGAGTCATGCGATGAGCATAGAGCAAACTATTCTTTTGCCTTCTAATAAAGATAATGCAATTTTCCCATTTACGTGGATTAGAATCTCAAAATCTTAACCAAATCCAGTGCTAGATTTTTTTGTCATGTTATTGTAGCTAGATGTAGCATGTTAAATCACATTCAATTTAGATTCGGAGGAGACGATATCCTCGTTCTAAAAAATTTAAATGCAAATAATCTCCTTCCAATAAGCGCCGTCGAAAATTGTGAAAGGTGCATTATATTTTATTTTATTTTTTTGGCCTTAGTCGGTTAGAATTTTAATAAAACACACTATTTTTGTTTACCCAAAAAATAAAGGAAATAACATCTGTCATTTTAAAGGATATAAGCTTATATCTTTTTAGATCCTAAATGTTGATTTCCATCCATCAACGGTTATAATTTATTTGGTCAAAATTAATGAGCCAAATTTATTATTGATTAATTAATAATTTTAATCCAATAAATTATAACCGTTGATGGACGAAAATCAACGGTTATGATCTAAAAGGATATAAGCTTATATCCTTTAGAAGGATAGATGTTTTCCCAAATACAAAACACACACTATTTTTTGTCATGTTATTGTTTAATTGCTCTTAATACAATAAATCAAATCTAGTTTTTTTTTATATCAAACAATGTCCGAAGTTAATTTAATTAGTCCATTTTTGGGTTTGAATCTCTTTATCCTTTACAGTTATTGCAATTCTAAAAAAATAAACTCATTATCATTTAGGTAGGTTAAATCCTTAGAGATAATCTGTCATGATGGTTAGGTTAATATATTTGATAATCAATATATTTAAATTTTTATTAATAATAAACAAAATTTAAACTCTCTTTTAAAAATATATTAACTTTTTCTAACAAAACAGCAATAATTAAGGACTGTGTATGTAAACGTAAATTTATTTTTTTTCAATAAAGAACACGTTATAATTGGTCTTGATAAATTAAAATTGAAAAAATGTTATTATTTTAAATGATATAAAGTTGTGTCATTTCAAGTGAAAAAATTAAATAAATAAAGAAATAGAGAGTAGATACAAAAAAAAAATAAAGGTACGAGTATCATCAATGTATCATAGTAAAATGACATAAAATATGTAAAATACTTCTCCCATTAAAATTTCAATAACTTCGATTGGAACACCCGAAATTAAGTCGTCTAAAGAAACATATATAAATAGGCGAAGTGAAAAGATGGGGACCGAAGTAGATCACATTATTCATCAGCGGAGTGGAGTGGAAACAGAAAAGAAAGGCCGTGACTAGCGAATTTGCGTGTGGAAGAGTGAAAGTGGAAAGCGATGACGCTGGGTCTAATCAACGCCAACCCTGTGGTTCATGCCAAGAAAGAGAGGATCGCTCGACCCGAAGATCCCCACGCCGACGATGCCGTTGATCCCCTCGATATTTATGATATCCTTCTCCTTTTTTTTCTTTTTCTTTTTCTTTTTTCTTCAATTTCTTTCTCACAGTTTTCGTAACGACCAAACGAAGTGCACTATTATTGTGATGGATTGAATTGAGGGATCCTTGACTTTGATTTTGCAAATTTCGTGAGGGATATTAGGGATCCCGAACATCCTTATTCCTTGGAACAGCTCAGTGTTCTCTCCGAGGAATCAATCACTGTCGACGACAAATTGGGCCGGATTCTGTGGGTTCTTTTAGCTCTTAATCTCTCTCCTTTTTTTTTCTCCTCTCATTTTAGGACTAGTTAAAATTATTTACTCAATTCTGAATTTGATTTTTTATTTTTGTTTAGGATAACTTTTACGCCGACCGTGCAACACTGCAGCATGGCCACGGTTATTGGTCTTTGTCTGAGGGTTAAACTAAAGCACTGCTTCCCTCCTCATTACAAAGTTTGTTCCCTCTGAATGCTTTTGTCTTCCACATGCCTCTTTCTACATGCTTTTGTTTTGCTGAAGTATTAGTGTATGCTAGTTATTGATTGCATAGCCTTATATTTAAACGACAATTTTTATTCATTTGATTTTGTTCTTCAAAGCTTGCTAGAAATTGAAAATACTTAAAGGTGTAAATAAATTAAGGGAAAAAAGAAATTGAGCGAATAGGGAGAGATATGAGATGATGAAGTGAATGCAGAGTATATATTTGAAGTGGTGAGAGAATTGGAAGATTTTCTAAATAACTGTGAGTGAGTGTTTAATGTTAAATTAAATTTATGAATCTGAAGTGATAACACGTGGAAGGATTCATGTTGAGAAAGAGATCTCAAAAGACATTCATAGAAGAGATCATTATACTTAAAACATGTTGATGTGCCATATAGCTAACGTGGCGGTTGTTGAAAAATGTAGTACTATTTTTTTTTTTTTTTTACTGTCGTCAATTAATTAATTGGTGTTACTATGCTTTTCTTTTTCTTTTTTTAATGATGTAATTTGCGCATTGAATTCATACATTGCTTTGTTACAGCACTTTCTTGTATAGCAATTGGTTTTCTGTGCTGGACCCTCTGAAAATACCTAATACTTGTGGAGATTAAGTTCGTCTAGGAATTACATCAATTTTGTAATTTGAGAATAACATATACTGAATTGTGAATGAAGTATATGTCTAGTAAGGGCCGACCCAGTTCAAATACTCACTTCGTGAGTGTCTGGGGAAGGGAATACTCTAGGCAGCCTTTCCCCTGCTTTTTGCAGAGAGGCTGATTCGAACCCGCGACCTGACACACCACGGCAAACCCGGCTACCGTTATGACTCTTGGGAATGGGATACTTGTGCCATGTACAATTGTACATTGTAATGAAGATAATCAGATTGGATTAGATTCTAGCTTCTTAACTGTGGTTGGATATATCAACATGAACGCCATGTGTGAAAGTTCATAATGTCTCTGCTAAGGTCATCAGTAAATGTATATTGTAACGCCAAGGAGCCTCTGTCATTACTTTCTCATTGCACCACTGTACCCATTATTTGATATTTTCCTTGTGTCATTTCTGTGTGTATTTTCATTCATTTGAAATTGGTTGGTGGTGTGCGTTAGTTTCTCAACCCTTTCACTTGAATCGTCTCTCACCTCCGGGCTTGCTTTTTCTTGTGAATTACAATTCTCAATGTTGAAAATTCACTTCTACTCTGCTTAGATCATGTTATAATTGTCTTCTGTCTGGTTGTTATCTATTATTCAAAGTCCTCTTTGCAGGTGGACATCAAAGTGTCTCCGGGATCTCATGCTGATGAAGAATCAGGTAAAATTTAAGTAGTTGTTAATACAGTAACATTTAAGACTAAGCCCTTTCCCTCTCTTTTCTCCCATTATTTTTCCCTTTTATCAGCACTTAACAGACTCCATCGCAAACAATAGTAAATATTTTATATGATTATGATCCAAAAACAACCATGCTCAGCCACATCGTGACACATCTTAACTTTTACCCCGCACCACTCTGAGAAACTAGAGTTTCCTTTGAATTCCATTCTTCCTGCAACATGAACTTCTAATAATACTATAAATTTTCTTCATGCAGTCAACAAGCAGTTAAATGATAAAGAAAGAGTTGCTGCTGCCATGGAGAATCCCAACCTCCGCCAACTTGTGGATGAGTGCATCTACTCCAATGAACTGTGAACATATGCCTGCATAATAACTACTGCAAAGGGCATTCGCAGTTGATGAATGCAATGTAAACAAAAAAAGTCATTATGTCTTCAGAAATCACTCGAATGGGATTTACCTGTCCAGAAGCTTAAGCTCTTTGATTTTCGTAGGATGTAGTTTCTCCCCTCCCCTTCCCAACCCCACATCGTGTTTAGCATGTGGAGTGTATGTAAATTAAGTTAGACATCATCTTGTTATATTTTTGTACCTTTAACTATAGATAATGCATCAGTATCTTAATGGTTTGACCCGGTCCTCATACTCAATAGTTCATGCTTCATGCCATGCCGTTTAATTTGTTTGGATGGAAAGTAAGCATCATTCCTGTTATGTGTGACAAATGACAATTATAATTGTAGTTACATGTCGATTTGTTTATTTTTTTTTATTGAGTAGCAGTTTGTAAATAACGGACCAATTACTGTCTATGCTATTTGATTTCAGCACTTCTCTCCATTGCTGAGTCTCATTAACTGTTTAAGCGGGAGAGACCTTTTTTCTTCTCTCGCTGAGGTATTCACATGCTCCTCAGCTGTAGTACTAATTTCTACTCAGGCATGGCCTAGAGGTGTTCCAGTGAAATTCCAAAGCATATAATTGAGACAGTGTGGTAGATATAGGACCAGTTGCTGTCTGGTGCTATTTTTTTTATATTTTTTTTGGCAGTCTGTCTGGTGCTATTTAATTCCAGCGCTTCTCTACGCTGCTGTTTGTCTCAATGACTGATTAACTATGAGAGCGCCTCTCTTTTTTCCATCCCAGAGGTATTCACACGCCCTTTGCAAACATAATTTAATTCAAGTAACATTAGTTTCTCTTCATAAAAAATATGTAAAATGGTTTTTGATTTTTCATATATTATTTATTATTTAAAAGCGTGCTGCAATGTTGCGAGGATACCAAGGCGGAAGGGGCGGCCGAGGTAGACTGGGGAATCTCGGCCGTCATCAAACCAAAGCCATAACTGAGGTAGAGGTTCACGTTCTAACATTGGTGTTCAAAGTGTTAGTGCATCTATGAGTCATTCCTCGATGATTGCAGAGCTGTCATTTTTAGGTGTACCCGCAAATGTCCTCCCTAAGAATCAATCCAAAATGGGCACATCTCAACCAAGTGTCAGTTCAAGCTCTGTTAAACAAAATTCAGACCCTTGCTTTAATTGCGTGTATCTGAGTGCTTTATTTATTGAGAAAGGCAATGACTTCATGGCCGACGTTGATTTAGGTAGTTGCACCCATCAAGAAAAACCCAATGAGCCGAACTCCACTCCTGATGACATCAATCTCCCCATTGATGTTCCGGATGATTCCTCCCTTCCACTAATAGTTTATTTAGTTCAGGTACGTGTATTTTTTATTTTAATTTTTTCCTCTTGTTGTTCTAGGTTTTTATGGAGTCATCCTCTCCAGAATTAAAGATTGGGGTAGCTTCAGCCGAGCAGGGATCAAACCCTGAGGTAGCCTCTCTGATCAAGGATTGGCTCATCCCAGTGGTGATTTAATTAACCAATACCCCTAGATAACCCTTGAAGTTCTGAGCTTCAGATCCGACATGACCGCTGAAGATATATCCGGGCTTCCCATTGATAACCCGGTTGGTTTCAATGTGTTTCATCTCACCGAAGATGAGCCTATTTGTTCAGGAGGGAACTCTAAAGAGCCTCCTTCATTTTTCTTTTACCGAGATCTGCATGAAGGAACATCAAAAAGCTGTAGTGGTTGAGAGTACTACGACCAAGTTGTCTATGAAATGTCAAAATCATGAACAAGGTTGCAATTGGCGAGTAAGAACAATTAAACCGAAGAATAGCAGCACCTTAGTTGTCAGTAAATGGGTTGGAAATCATAGTTATGTGAGCAAAATCCTCTCCCAAGATCACATATAACATGATTTTGAATTTATTTTCAAGGCCATAATAGGTACGATGTCTAATACTATCTACTCATTTTGATAATTATCTGTGTTTATCGGTTAACATAAATAACATTCCTAATAACATTCGTTACCCGTGATCCTGATACAAGAACGGGTGATTGGTCTCTTTGGATTTCATGATTCTTACAAGAAGGCGTGGAAGGTAAAATAAAAAGCAATTGCTAAGATTTACGGTGATTAAGATGAGTCATATGTGTTCCTGCGAAGATGGTTCGAGTGCATGTTGCATTTTACCTAGGATTTGTTTATCATATTCAAGATGAATCGTATATCGTTAATCGACAAGTTTTTAATGGGTTTCGGGTTTTTCAACCTATTTGTATTGTTCGATTGATGGGGAAATAGAAAAAGGGGTAGCAAAACAAAATGACAAAAGCAATCCTGTATAATCCCTATCTGGTTGGAAAAGAAACCAAAGCGGTGGTATATATGTAATATCATACCAAATTTTTAGTAATATTTTAGAATCCAATATTTTAGTAAAATTTTGGCCTACCAAATAATTTTTTGGTTATATTACCGGTAATCTCATTTTCCCATCACATTACTGATAATTGTAATTCTCGGATAAAAAAGAATTTCACTCTAACAAACGTTGGTTTAGTCCCACACTTAAATGGTACGAAATCACATTATTTGAATATATATCTGCTAGGTTTTTCTCATGTGACATGAGATAACTTTGTCTCGTGTAGAGACATAATTAGGTGGGTCCCACAACCAAAAAAAGAAATATTGGCTCGGATTTCGATAGGTGTGTAACATGAGATAAATTTTTTTATGTAACATGAGAAAAATATTTCTAAATGGGATTTGCATTCATCATTTAACATGACACAAAAAAGTTTTTACACACAATATTTTGTGGGGCCCGCACTTTTTGAAGCAAAAAAATAAAACTAAAAACGAACGTCTATAACATTACACAATCACGGGAGTGAATCCTCTCGTGTGGAAAAGTAGTCATGTTATTTGATCACAATCACTCATTGTTGATGAGATAAGAGAGAGAAAAATGTATACTTTTTAAATGAGTGGTTGTGATCAAATAACATGACCACTTTTCCACATGAGATGATCCACTCTCCACAATCACTTTTCCTACAACATAACTCTTATAAAACCCCATATAAATAGGGAAAACATTTTCTCATGTATGTTCGATTTGCGTGTAAAGCTTTTCTTTTCTTTTTTAATAAATGTGGGGCCCACCACTAGTTGAGTCACAACATGATAATTGAATTCTCATGTAACATGAGAAAATCAAACCCCATATAAATATGAGAAAAAAAATTCTGCAGCTACTACAGATAACTTATCTGCATTTATTCCCAAAACGACGTCGTTTTGTTATTGAAATCTTAAAAAATTATAAATATAAATACTATTATAACCCTGAAATAAATTAAAATTACAAAAATACCATAATTTCCTCCCCAAAACGACATCATATTGGGCTTACTGCAGATAACTTATCTGCACGCGAACAAAGTGACAAAGCGTCAGTGGAATAAATCTTTGATACTACTGTTATACCAAAGATTCAATACATTCTTCCAATGAAAATATTACATGTCAGTTAAAATTCTTATTTTTTCTTTCTAATTTTTCTCCCTTCTCTAATGTATACTGCTCTGATTGATGAGATGCACTGAATCTAGGTACAACAGTAATACCAAAAATTTAGTGACAGCTAAGTTTATAATCAGAAGCATATGAATTATTTCAAAAAAAAAAAAAGAAAAACATGAATTATGATTGAACAACTAGTGGCGTGCTGCGTCGTGCAATTAGAAGCTCTTAATCACCACATCAGGATGACTCGGTTCTACTCTAGAGATAAGTCTCGACAGTTTATTTGTGTCGGCATTTTCTCGCCACAATTAGATATTTGTTGGAACGAATTATTAGTTTCCTGCTATGAATATACATTGTAAAGCGCGTTTCTTATTTTTGTCTCGAGAAAAATCCGTACCAAATAAGATATGAATCCGATATTATTTTAGCTTAAACTCAAGGTCATAATAATTAGGATGTAAATAGATGGATTAGCCTATTACGGGCCTATAAATTATAATCTCACTTATATCAAGTCAAACTTGATATAATGTATTTAGTTAAATAAAGCAGATTTAAGCCTTAAAAAAAATCTCATTTAAAAAATTATAGGGGCCCGACCTACGAGTATGCAGCGGACCTATATTGTTATTTATTTTAATTAAATTAAAATAAAATAAATATTTAAATAATTTAAATAATAAAAGGAAAAAATATTGAAGGGTCATTTTAGTTAAAATTAATTTATTTAAAATCTAAATTAAAAAAATTACTCACTTCTTTCTCATGATTTTTATTGTATATTTATTACTCTCACACACAATATTATGTCATTCTAAAAGATAAACACCACATCTATAATAAAATTAGGGATAAAATATTGTAACAACTAAATAATGTTATTACTAATATTACTACCATATCTTAACTGTTGATTTCCATCAATCAACGGTTATCATTTATTGTGAATTAATAATTAATTAATGAGTTTGATTTGAAAAATGATAAACGTTAATTGGCGGAAATCAACGGTTAAGATATGATAGTAATATTGACAGTAACATTATTTGGTTGTTATAATATCCTATCCCAATTATATTTATTTTTTTGATTCTTGATAGGTGTTAAGGGTTTGATAACTTTAAATAAGCTAACTGGGTTAAATCAAATCTTTTATTTTTTAATATAAGTCAGATTGAACTAATAATTTAGCTGGTATAAAATGAATATGTTAGACCAGACTTAAAATATTTTATTTATGACCGGTTTAATTAAACAAAAACGTAGCCTGATTTGCACCCATAAGCACAACAACCATCACCTAATTATTATTAATTTTTTATTTTATTTTTAAACCAGGGTTGACATTTTTTTCCAACCGACGGAGAGTTAAATAAATGGCTATCTATGACAAAGTCTGATAGTGAGACTTAGGTTATGCAAGACCCAACCCATCCACTTCAAAAAATTGAAGTGAATGGGCATGAATATAACGAAATAGTACACGAGGATGGTGTTCGATCCCTATAACAAAGGATCAATGTATCCCTTCCCCATGTACGTATGGTTTCTCCCCATTAATGGCTTAATAGCAATTGGGACTTAAAATTATGGGCTTTATATCTGTTACATGAAAGAAATATTTTATCTTATTGACCCATCAAGAATAAAGCTGCTCTTTTTTTTTTTTCTGTTTTACAAATTGGTGGCTCCATAATAATTGTCTTTGTTGCATGATATATGAAGCTCACTGAAACATAATATTTATAGGGTTTATCATCTATAATTTAACATGACCAGAAAAATTTTTCTACACTCACAACATTTTGTGGGGCCCACAGCAAAAAAAAAAAAACTCTGGCACGCAAAACGAATCTCTATAACATAACACAAACACTTTTCCTACAATATATCTCTTATAAAATCCATATTTATATTTGTCTAAAATTATCATGTCTTAAAAAAAACTATTTACCCATTATAGTCCAACCCAAAAAAATTCAGAATTCTTAAGAACAACGTGGAGCTCGAGGCTCACACGGGCTCAATGATCCGGCCCAATGAATCTTCTTTGACTTGCTTTTGTTTTCGATGACGGCTTTACAAGGTTGGATCATTGAACACTACATCCGAATAGTTTATGATTTTGCTATACTGAAGTCACACTCAATCAATCCCACGACGCATGATTGAGAATTTCAGCTAAGACCCCAGCTAGCTATTCAACAATGTCCATCTAAAGTTGACCCTACGTTTCTTGGCAAAGGAATATATAAATTAAACACTTCCCATTTCCCAATCAATTGTTCCAACACCAAACAACACAATTCCATTTACTTTGTTGTTTTCTAACACAGATTTAGAACAAACATGGAATTTAGCAGAAGCTTAAGGTTGTCGAGGTCACAGCACATATTGCTTTCATCGGAATCTGTGACTTCGGAATGTGCTAGAATCGCAGGTTACGAGAGACTCTCCAAATCCATGAGGCTAAATGGAGAATACGATTTCAGTGATCAGAACAAGAAGCATAAAAGGGGTATGTGGCTTCTCGGCAAGGTCTTCACCTTCGCTAGAAACTCCTCTCCCCAAGAGGGGCCCACGGTGGTGGAAACGGCGGTGAAGAAGGAGAAGAAACGGTGGTCTTCTTGGCTTCCGGATCCAGACAGACGGTGGCCAATTCAGGGATGGTGAGTGATTTTTCTGGTTTTATAAGGCAAAACATGATTAGGTTTTTGGAGTCAAAATCTTCTCTTTATTGCATGTTTACAATTGGAATTCATCTTTGCTTCTTCTTCTTTTTTGTATATCTGTTTTGTCTATATTAGTTGTTAACATTGTTAAGATTCATAAACAATTATTCTAATAAAGAAAATATTGAAGAAATTTCTGTTACGTTTTGTGGTAAATTACTCTAACCTTCCAAGATTTCTGTCTTCTGATCCTTTTTTACCTATCCTTAGCTAGTGGGCACGTGAAAATTGTTAACAAGATTTTTTCCCCGAGGAAGGATATTGTGACAACCAAGTTGTGTTAAGTGACTACCAATCAATCTCACCATTAGATCAATTATGTTAATCCAACGGTTATATTTATTTCCATCTTTGTATGGTCATGATTCCTTATATTTAAAGTGAAAGTATTAAATATGGGAAATCATAATCATACAAAGGTGAAGCTAAATATAAAATATTAAATTTGAGAAATCATGACCATACGAAGATGGAAATAAATATAACCGTTGGATCAATATAATCTATCTAACTGTAAGATTGATTAGTAGTCACTTGATTGTCAGAATATCCTTCCCCTAAAATATAAAGTATGAACAATTGAAAAAATTTCTAAAGTTGGTACGGTCTGAACTCATTATTTAAATAAATAGTTAACTGTTTACCGAAAAAAATAGTTGACTTATATAAGGTTGTATACTTGTATGTGTAACATTAAAAATGTACATATTTTTAAAATTAACTTTTAAGTTTTTATTGTAAATTGGGCCTAGCTAAAGAATTCCTCCATTTATTAAAGCAAAGTTGTATCCTAAGTGGGTAAACAACTCAATTTCAATTTGCCTAAGGTTTAATATTCGCTCTTTAATTTACTAACTATAGGAAAATATTATATGCGATGAAGATTGCATTTTTCTTGATAGAATACGCCTTGAGAGAAATATATGTTTCAAGCTTACAGCTTCTAAACAGTTGGAAGTAAAGAAACACAAGGCCCTCTCATTCAAACAACATAAACATCATCCAACGAACGAACCAAGTCTCTTGATTGAAGTACTAGAGCTAGCTCCACTTTACGCTGAGGCAATTGCATTACATCAGATAAGAAGCTTCGTAAAATGTTTGTAGAAGCCTGCATTGACTACTTTGTGGATAAGAATAGCTGAGGTGTGTACCTAACGAAAATATACCATGACTCACAACGAAGTAACACTGACCTCACGTAAAAACTTGGAAGAATAATAAAGTATATGGGAAAGATAACTTGCTTATTCTGTGAGACCATTGAAACCCTTCATATTTAGGCTTGAACTGAAATTTAGTATAGCATTCGTCTGTAATTCTTTGTAAAATGCTCAAAGCTGCAATATGCTGTCATGGTAAAACTTTGTAAAAAAACAAAAAGGCCTTGGTTTCTCGGATTGAACATGAAGTATGAACTATAATTCTAACCTTTCAGTTTAGTGTAGCATATAAGGTCCCCGCAGTGATCAAATGGAATGAAGAGTTATGTAAGTCAGAGTATTCGCACAGTATGGATAAAACAAATATTGGGGACATAATCAACATATTACTTCAGAAATATTCCTTTGGAAAAAAACTAGGTGGATTCTCAAATCTGTAATTTGAGGGGGCGTTTGGTACACAGCATTCTCCAGGATTCCCGGCAAACTGAATTTTTCTAAATTTTTAATTTATAATATTATCGTAAACTGAATGTAAAAATCATATTTTTGAAAATTGAGATTCTCGGACAAATAAAAATTTATCCTATACCAAACGCTCCCTGAGGGTTTATCATCTATCATTTAACATGACCACAAAAAATTTCCTACACACACAACATTTTGTGGGGCCCGCAGCAAAAAAAAACTCTGGCACGCAAAATGAACCTCTATAACATAGCACAATCACTTTTTCTACAACATAACTCTTATAAAACCCTTAATTTAATTACCAATAATATACAGGGACATGATCCGTTTACAAACTTTTTGGAAATTTTTTACAAATTATATTATATTCTCCCGGGAGAACATAGTATAGTTTGCAAAAATTTGTATTCTCCCGGGAGAATATAGTGTAATTTGTAAGAGTTTGTAAATAAAAAAGTTTGTAAATATAACCTGCCATAATATACAATGAAGATGAATAATAATTATCTGAAGTCCACTAAAGTCCTTAACTTGCGGCCTACCATTTTATAAGGCAAACTGTTAGCAGCACACAAATAATAGTACCAACCTCATTAGCATTCATGTGTCTTTGAGTGCTACTAACAGTTTGCAATAGAGCAAAATATAGTCATTTTACTTTCCCTCGATTACTTCTTATGCTGCCAACGGTGGGATCAAGACTATGCTCCATGTTCGCCTGCATTCGGAAAACAATTGAGCAATTGAATGAGACAACAACTGAGCAATAATGATGAAAAATATCGTTATTTTAGAACAGGAAATTTATGTTGAATTACACGACCAAAACACCCAATAATTAGATAGAAAAATTTAAAAATGGTTTGAAAGGTTGGAACAAGGAAAAACACCATTTTAAAATTTTTGGGCAAAAGAATTGCTCACTTAAAGATGATTGAATAAGTTTTTCAAACTAGTGCAGAGTCAAACATCTCACTTGTATTGACGGGAGTAGTCCCGTCAACGATGCTGACGATACTCGTGCCACGTAGGCAATTTCGTTACCGTAAAATTTTGAAAGACCATAACTTCTGACTCGAGTATCCAAATATGATTTTTTTTTTCGATTTCACATAACCTTTCAAGATCTACACAATGACACCTCATTTGACATATTTTGTCTCTCACAAACATAATTTGAATTTGTAACAATTGTCACAATCTCAAGAGTGTTTAAATCCAGAAGATGACATATGCGGCAACTCATGGTATTAGTTCGGAAAGAACTCAGGATCTTCTGGATTTAAATGATTTTATAATTGTGGAACTATCATTGCAAATTCAAACTATGTTTGTGGGAGATAAAATATGTCAGATAAGGTGTCATTGCGTAGATCTTAAAAATTTATGTGAAATACAAAAAAATCATCTAATTTGGATACTCAAGTCAAAAGTTATGGCCTTCTGAAGTTTTACGATAACGAGACTACCTATGTGGCGCTAACGTGGCACGAGTCCCGTCAGTATCATTGACGGGACTATCAGTATATAAGTGACATGTTTGACTGTAATAGTTTAGAAAAACTTATCCAATCACCTTTAATTGAACAATTCTTTTGCCCAAAAATTTTAAAACGGTGGTTTAGCCCATTCGAACATCAATGTAATAAAGTATCTAAATTTGTAGGACTTCAAACCTCTGAGAATGACGGAGTAATGATAAATAATAAAGTGTGTACCTTTTTTTAAGGGTTTTACAAAATTTATGTTGCAGGAAAATTGATTGTGTTATGTTATAGAAATTCATTTTGCGTGCCGTAATTTTATTTTATTTTTTGCTTCAAAAGATGCGGGATCCCACAAAATATTGTATGTGTATGAAACTTTTTGTGATCATGTTAAATGACAAATGCAAACCCCGTTTCTTTAATCATTTGAATAATAATTCAGGATTAAAACTAATTAAATGCTTGACAAAGCACTTCTTAATCTTTACACGCAAACTCTAATGATCTATGTCTATTCTTATATGTGGCTGTAGGATGGGTCAAATTTGATTTTTAGGTGAAGAGTCTCTCCTTTTCCGTTTTAAGGTGTGCAATACCACAATTGAGTAATTGATATTTTTCATTATTTTGGGTTTGTTTTATATAAATTTACTTCTGTCAATGTTTTCTTTCTTTACCAATACATTCATGCAGGAAGCCAGTAAATGTGCTTCCATGCGTGCAGAATGAGAAGCATTGTTAGAGACAAAACTCCAGCATGCAACAAAAAGAATTTATGTAATTGCATCAACCTTGAATTAAGATGTAATAGTTCTATTTCTTTATGTAATTGTAGGTGATCTGTCCTTGAGACAGAGATGTCCAGCCCAATAAGCTGGTATGTTTCTTTTGGATCTAGTGTCCTCTTCAAAGTATCTATGAATAAGATACCCTTGAATCAAGCAGATCACAGTGCACGGAATACTATAACGGCGTTAGCCAATGGGGTGTGTGTGCGCACAGTGACAGCATAATAGTCAGGGAGAGAACGTACCGTACCTTTAATGTTTACTTTGTATTTAAAGAGGTTACCTGTGGATAGTGTGGATGGGCCTTTGGTACCTCTGGTGAGGGCCCAGGCCTGCTTGCTACGCTGTCGTATTAGGATTAGTATCCATGTTGGATATCTATCCATGATTAATATTAATTCTTATCTTGGATTTCCCGTTGTTGGGCTTACCACTTGATGGGTCTCTTATATGGGTCCATAATAGTTGCCCCTCAGCCTGGCTACCTAGGCATCCGGGTAGTCGGGGTGGACTTATGTGCGCATCTCTTCAAGTTTTTACCCTTGAATGTGTTTGCGTTGTTTTTGCAAACTTTGCATGCTCCTCATATTTTGGAATTTTTTCCACGCAGTGTGTCTCTTGCCCCCTTATGTCGACGGGTTGAACATCAACCCGGTGAGATATTTCTCGCAGCCCTCTTTCTGGATTGGGTATAATCTTGAGCTGTCGGGATCCGACGTTCACGTTGTCCCTCAATGTCAGTGTTGCCTTGCTAACAGTTATGCAAGTAGCGCACAAGTATACGCGACAACAAGTAATATAGGGCGTATTTGAGACTTTAATATCGTTCAGACAATGATCTTTGGTGTTTGTAACTTTGAATAGAATTGTAATTGCTAAGCAGAACAAAAATAAAATAAAATCAAATTAAATGAGCTACTATTCTAAATCAAGTGTAAGGAAAATATTTTTGTGAGGATTTTCTTTTTAAAATGGAACTTTAGTTGGTGAAAGAATTCTTGATCAGACTGGAAAATTAATTAAATGGAAGCATTGTAATTTTTTTATGATTTTCTCTTAAATTTTAAAACAGAATGTTAAACTTGTGGTTTGAACAAAAATACAAAGTGCCAACAAAGATTGATTTAAAAACAATGTCTGAAAACAAGTTGGGTATCAATTTCCCCTTCCCTCAATAACTATTAAGTTGCTTTGACAGAAAAATAGATGTTGCTTCTTTTTCAACAGTACCAGCTTAATGAAAATACTAATACAACCATTGTTTCCCAACAAAGTTTTTTCCATAAATAACAGATAACACATCCCTGTGTATCCATTATTACAAGACCTTGAATCCCCATTTCCTTACTTACATGGGGTAACTTCATCCCTGGAGCCATACCCATTGAGAGAGCTCTCTCTCAACTTTCCATGTGCTTAAAGTGAGGTCTAGTGTGGGTTATTTCCCAATAGTTCCACACCACTTGGAGTAGCCTATGTGTGGCCATCACATATCAAACTCATAATTAAAAACACAAAGTAAACAAGCTAGAAATTTACATTTAAGCATTAAAACATCAACTTAATAACCACTCAGTTCCGGGTACTCTTTCAACCCAACTCTACAGAAATCTAGCTCATCACCATGGGTTCATGAGCATACAAACAACAAAGGTCCATAACAGAACAGGAAATTAAAACTTACGAACAAAGAAAATTAAAATGCAGAAGTTATATCCAGAGATTAGCTCTGCTACAGTGCTCATAAAAATTACACAAATTTAAAACCCTAAAATCAGAACTGCAAACAGTAAAAATAAATCCAAAAGAGACGAAGAGAAGAAGAGAGCCTACAACGCTTTTCCTCCTCCTTTTATAGCTGATGCTTCATCATGCAACGCATTTCACACCACAGCCCTCGCGTGCACTCCACGCTCTTCCCAATCATGCGTCTCATTTGCACGGGTAGCAAACGCAATCCAACAGAATCTTCAGCCCACACTCCTAACAAATTACAGCTCACTAAGTTATGGGTAATGTTTGGCTTTTTCTGTATCAAGGGAAATGATTAGGGTCAGTGTGTAGGTTGGTTTGGTTCTCAAAAGGAACCGTGGTGAGGCTAAGGCTTGATGGTTCTATTGAAGAAAAGAATCTAGATGGGTGGCTTGAGATGGGGTTTGGTTGATGATGGGTTTGTTTGCACGGATGTTGTGCTAGGGTTCACACGTCTCCTTCTTTTTGGTTTCACGAGTGCTGCTTTGGTTTCCTTACTCTCACTCCCTTTCCTTCTTTTCTTCCTCTAATTGGGCCTCTGATTTGCTTTGAGCGGCCCACTCTCCTTTTTCTTTGCTTTTTTTCTTCTTTTCTTCCCTTTTATCCTTCTGACTTGTAATATAAAACTCCAGCCCAAGTTTTGTCTTTCTCTTCTTTTTCTTTGCTTTGCTTGGACAATATCAACAATTGGCCTGAAAAATACAAATACCAGCCTAATAGCATTACAATCAGAATCATTCATCTTAATGCAATTTGAGGTTAATATTACACACAAGATATTCTTTTCATTTCCATTTTCACATTAAAACCACATGTTCCAAGTCACATTTTATGGACTTATCAGTCAGCATTTATGTTTTTTCCGAGTTCTTGGCTCACGCCAGGGACGATTTTCCTTCATTCCATATCTTTGCAAGTTGAGTATCAACCATGTTCCTACTCCGGGATCGGGATACGCTTAAGTTATTGGAATCCAACTGGCGGGTTGCCCTCAAGCGTTATACCTTTACTCGGAATAAGTCTTTATGACTTGGTCGACGGGTTGTGCATGAACCCGACGAGGCATTTATGTAGTAACCGGGTAACAGATGCGCTTTAGTAGTCGTGGTTCGACTATCGAGTTGCCCCAAGCATCAGTGTTTAACCCGGTTGACGGTTGCATATGTATATATCTTGTCTTATTTGTTGATTTATGAATTGTACTCATTTCATTCTGCCACGTGGTATAGCCTGCATGCTTTAGCGTGCTGTAGCCGTTGTTGCGTTTCTAGCGCATTTATTGCAGCATCATTTCAGTTGTCTAATCATTGCTTTCTGAAATGAATTGGCAGTAATGCCCCTGCTCCTTGGCTTTCTTCGTGTTGTGGTTTCCGCTCATGGAGATAAATATATTTCTGCGTCAGGAGGAGAAAATGATCCTATTATGATTTTTGATTTGTCGCCATCATCATCATCTAGTGATTCTTCTAATAGCCTTTGTGATTCAGGTATTCTGATTCTGTCCTGATTCCTGCCTTTTCTTGTTTTTAGGTTTTATGGCATCCCTTCCTCTAGAGGTAGTAGAAGAGTCGAGTTCTACCGAGTCGTATCCCCCACGTCCCTCATCCTCTTTAATATCCCAGTTTCCCTGGGTTACTTATGAAGTTTTTAATACTATTTCGGAGATGGGTTCGGACGATGTGGCATCCCTTCCGGTTGGGGAGTTAGAGAACTTCAACATAGTCCCCCCATGAAAAGACGAACCCGTCTGTTCTAGTGGGAGGTCAGGAAAGCCCCCTTTCTTTTTCTTTTTCCGAGATGTCATGACGCAACTCGGCGTCCGTTTTCCGTTGACCGATTTTCAAATTGATCTTATGAATCACCTTCAGATAGCTCCCACCCATCTTTATCCCAATGGTTGGGGTTTTATTAAAGCTTTTGAGCGCTTTTGCTCATTTCTTGCTATTCCGGCTTCTGTATGTGTGTTCTTTTTCTTTTTTCAAGTGCCTACTCCTCGAACCGGTCTGGAACCGGCTGACCGAAAAGGGTGGGTTACCATTCGAGGTATCCCTAAGCGTAAACTTTTTCAAGTTTTAAAGACAAGTTCTTTAAAGTTTCTGCCCATCTTGGCAAGAGCGTATGGTTTGTTGACACTTCTCATGCCGAGGATGGTGAGGGAAAATTCCCTTTGCACTGGTCTTTTGACCATTATCAACTTCCCCCCTCCAGTTACCATTTCCAAGGTACCCAGTTGAGTTCGTCAGATATTGACAGTGTCATTGTCATCGGCATGTATCTGCTATCGCATAAGCATGCTAGTGTCGCATCCCTTCTTTTCAAGTCCCAAGAGGATCTTGATGATGAATTAAGTATGGATTGTTTTCTCCAATCCTATACCTGCATATTTGTCATGCTGCCTCTGATAATGGTATCTTATTATTTCTTTTTTGTAGTACCCGACATGGATAACCAACAAAACGATCCTCCTAGCCAGTTGGTGGTGTTGAACCAAACCAAGGCTGGCTGTGCCGGGTTGACGAAGAAAATGAAGGCCTCTGAGCTTTCCCAGAACAATCCTGGTAAAGCAAAGGATTCGTCAACTGGTGCTGCTGCCACGGTCAGCGCCGAAGATAAGTTGAATGTTGCTGATGTTCGTGCTTCCACTGGCACCCATCAATTTATGAAAGCTCCTCCTCCTCCGCCACCCGAGTTGGTTAAGCATATGGTGTGGCAGGGTAGAACGAATAGTGCTCTCCGGGATGCAATCTGTGCCCCCGAGTCTTTCTACAACTCATCCGCTCTCACCATAGCCCAGGTTAGGGAAGTGGAAGAATTGGAACTCTGTTGTTTGAAGATGGCCGTGTTGGCCATACCTTTGCTAACTCCTAAGCAAAAGTATCTTCGTTCATTAAGTGAGGCATTCGCATCCCGGGAAGAGAAGGCCAAAAATTATGCTGGGCTTCTGAAGGTAAAGGACGATTTGTCCTCTTTGAAGAAGGACTATGATGAAACCACTACCAAGCTGAACAAGATCAAGGCTGGATATGGGAGGTTTCGAGATGAGCAGGTTGCTGAGGCCGTAAGGATGCATGACTTCCAGAGGATGTACGAAAAATTGGAGGATAAGCTGAGCGTAACGCCCAGTTTTACCGAGGTGAACATGAGAAGTCAGTCACCGGGTCCTTCTATAATGCCCTGAATAAAATCGAAGTACTTAATCCGGATGTTCCATTGAACCTGGTCGGCTTGAATGCTCATGCATATGTTAGCGATGGTCAAATCATTTGACCTGTTGCCACCTCTTCTTCCCGTACTTCGGCTGCTTAGTCCGAAAAAGGTGCTACCATTGAGGATGATGATGAGGCAACTAACTAGTCTGGTAAGGAGGTTGAGTTGGCCGATCAATCCGGTAAGGAGGTCCCGGTGTCTACAGATCCTCCTTCCAGCAAGACTGAATGAAGGGCCGGAATGCCGGTTACGCTTGTTATCCTGAATATTGCCGGTTTTACTCCGGTTTTTAATTTTGCTCATTAAGCATTTCTATTTTCTTCGCATATTCGATTTGACGTGTTGCATTTCCTGCTTTTCTAATTCACCGTAGATGCATTTCTCTAGGAATTCTGATTTGCATAACCCGGTATGTTTCCACAGAGCCGCATTCACTTTTGTTAAAAGTTTAGCTCATCTTTGCATTACCTAAGCTTATAACTTAGTCTTTTTGTGCATCCGTTAAGCCTTGTCCGAGTTGCGCCTTAGTATGATATTCGAGTCATAACTCGGGTTGGCTTACGTTCAAAACCCGGCTTTTTCCGAGTTTTATAATAAACCTTATCCAAGTTGAACTTTGGGTTTACCAGATGTAATTTCAACTTGGATACATGTACTTAACCCATGCATTTTACGAGTTTTATACTGGTTAAATTTTATTCGAGCATCTTACACCATTCATTGGTGTAATCTTTCAACCCAACTTAGTTTACTAAACCCGTGCATCTTACGAGTTTTTTATTCATAACCTGGCCAGAGTCAAAGCATTGTACGGATTCCGCTTTATGTCATTCTCGATGACGCATTTTTGTTGGCTGCTTCGGTTTGCCCATTCGATTATGGGTGTTCCACAGATGCAAAGCGATGTGTGACTTGCAGGTCGTTCATTAACTGCTGGAATCTTTTATCAGTGAATTGTGTTCCATTATCAGTGACCACATCGGCTGGTATTTCGAATCTGGAAACAATGTTTCGTTCAAAGAATCTTTGCACTCTGGCCGAGGTGATTGTGGTGACTGTTTTCGCTTCTATCCATTTTTTGAAGTAATCCATAGCCACAATCAACCACTTAAGTTGCCCCTCAGCATCTTTGAAGGGTCCCAGTAAATCCATTCCCCATTTGTAGAAGGACCATGGAGCCGAGATGCATTTCAGTTCTTCAGGTGGTGAAAGGATTAACTTGGCATACTTCTGAAAGCTGTCACATTTCTTGACGTGTTCTTTAGAGTTTGCCTCCATTGTCAGCCAGTAATAACCATCTCTAAGGTGGTGTTTGGTTGGGAGGGTTTTTGGAGAATATCTATCTTTCTCAAGTATGGTTTTTAGAAACACCATGTTTGTTTCAACATATTTCTCCAAAAACCCATCTATCCAGGAAATATGGATTTATGAGAAACATAGATATCCGCACTGTTTAAAAACCCAATTTGAAGGTGGGATTTTTGGAAAACCGGTTATCTCACCTTTAATGCACTGTTGATTTCATAAAGCTACCTAATTTTCCCAGTAAAGTTTTCCCCCACCAAACAACTTTTTTTTACATTTTTCTACCTATTTCACTTTATCCATCTTTCCAATCATTTCTCTATCTATTACATTTCCCTACTATTCTAAAAAAATTTCCCATACCAAACGCCCCCTAAGGGCCTTTCTAGCCAGGGCTTTTCCTCCCATGCGATGGTCGTTGATTCCTTCATGGATCTCAGCGAGGACATATTCTGCTTCTTGCGAGCTCAAGCATTTTAGCATGGGGATGTGCAAACTCTTTCTAAATAGTTGGTCGTTCACAATTATGTATTGTGCCGCATCTCGGACAAGCTTTCTAGATTCCAAACGATCTTCTGGAAATATTCCTTTTTCCAGGTAATCCACTATGGGTTTCCTCCAGTCATTTGCCGAGGTTATCACCATCACGCAAATTATGCTTTGTTCACAATTATGCTTTGTTGAACCACAGTTCTATGGTTACCGGGACTTTTGGTGCTTGCTAACTTTGACAAGATGTCAGCTCAGCTATTCTTCCCTGGAGGGGTGTGAGTAACCTGTACCTCATCAAAATCGGCCATCATTTCCTGAACTTTATTCAAGTATTTCATCAATAGAGGACCTTTGGCCTGGTACTTTCCTTCAATCTGTGAAGTTACCAGCTGTGAGTCACTGAAGATCTGTACCTTTCTAGCGCCATGTTCTTTAACCTGTATCAACCCGGCTATCATAGCTTCGTATTCAGCTTGATTATTTGAAGTTGGGAATCTCAAGTTCAAGGAGTGTTCAATTGTTACTCCTTCTGGGCTTTCTAGTATGATTCCAGCTCCACTTCCTTTATTGCTGGAGGATCCATCTACGTAGACCTTCCATGCACCCCCACAGACTCCTCATGTTCCAGGTTCAATGGTGTCAGCGCCATTATGAAGTCAGCCAGAGCTTGTGACTTGATGGCCTTTCGACTTTCATATTCTATGTCGTACTCACTAAGCTCAATTGCCCAGTTAGTCATTCTTCCTGCCAAATCCGGCTTATGCAACACTCGCCGTATAGGCTGATTGGTCCTAACAATTATTTGATGCCCCTCAAAATATGGCTATAACCTCCTGGCCCTGATCAGCAAAGCAAAGGCCACATTTTCTAGCTTTTGATATCTGACATCTGCACCTTGTAAAGCCCCACTGACAAAATAAATTGGCTCTTGGCCTTTGTTAGTCTCCTTGATCAGGACAGCGCTTATTGCCTCCTCCCCCACAGCGAGATACAGGATTAGAACGTCTCCTGGGTCGAACGTCTCCTAGGTCTGGCTTTGAGAGCACTGGTGGAGTTGCTAAGCATTTCTTGACTTTGTCGAACGCGGCTTGGTACTCCGAGTTCCAGCCTTCTATTGCTTCCTTCTTTAATAATTTAAAGAATGGGAGGGCATTCTCAACATTTGTCAGGATTTGCCTCAATTCCTCTATCATGAAACCCAAAAATTTCCCAGCTGGGACTCCAAATGCGCATATTACTGGGTTGAGGCGGATACGGTACTTCTTGAGCTTTTGAAATGTCTATTCGAGATTCTGGACATGATTCGTCATATCAAATGACTTTACAATCATATCATCAATGTATACTTCTACATTCTTGCCCAACTGATCTTTAAACACTGTATTCATCATCCTCTGAGGGGTTGCCCTGAGTTTTTAAGCCCGAACGGCATTACATTGTAGCAATAATTGGCCTTTTCAGCAATAAAGGCAATTTTTTTCTTGATCCCCCGGGTACATTGGAATCTGGTTGTATCCCGAGTAGGCATCCATAAAGGACAATAAATGAAATCCAGCCGAGTTATCTACCAGCTGGTCTATATTAGGCATAGGATAAGAATCCTTTGGGTAAACTTTGTTCAAGTTCGTGTAATCAGTACAGACTTTTCATTTCCCATTTGGCTTTTTCACCATCACCACGTTCGCAAGCCATGTTGTGTATTGTATCTCCCGAATGAACCCGACATCTAAAAGCTCCTTAACGTGCTCTTCTAGAACGTGTTTCCTTTCTGGTTCCAAATTTCTTTTCTTTTGGGAAACCGGCATTGATCCCGGATAAACCGCCAGCTTGTGGCAGCAGAAGGTGGGATTGATGCCCGGGATCTCAGACGACTTCCAGGCAAACACATCTGTGTTGCTCTTGAGGAAGTCGGCTAATTCCTATTTAATTTGAGGATCTATGGTCTTACCAATTTGGGTAAATTGACCGGGCAGTGTGAGGTCTTCTAGCTCTCCATCAGGTTCGGGTCTCGGCATTATTTCTTCTCTCATGTCGAGTTCAACCACATTAACAGGCTTCCTGGAGTGGTGCGGGATTATGTTCTTGCCTTGTTTATCCCCTGCATGAATTCGGGGTGGACCTGTATGTACATCTTCATTGTCTTTGACGATGTCGAAATAGCATCCTCTGGACTCCTTTTGATCCCCACAAACAGTAATTATTTCACCCTTACTGCTTAACAACTTTATCTTTTGGTGTTTCATGGAAACCAGCATGTCCCACTGGTGTATAGTTGGTCTCCCGAGAATTATATTATATCCTGACGGGAAATCGGCCACTATAAATCTAACTCGTTCTGATTTAAACGCTTCGTTGGTTCCCAGGGTCAACCTGAGATCTATATAGCCTCTAGGAGGTGTATGCTCTCCATTAAAAACTATCAAGGTGGTTTTGCAAGGTTTGACGTCCACCTCGTCCAGGTTCATCTTTTAGAAAGCGTCCCACAATATGATGTCGGCACTAATCAACAAAGATCTTCTTAACCCGGCAGTTTACCAGGGTATCAGCAATGACTATTCCGTCAACATGTCCTGGCAACACACCATGCATGTCCTCCTTTGTGAAATACAACAAAGGAGGATCTGGTTTGCTTGGGTCTTCCTTGAATTTAGGACGGTCCTGAATTGAAAGGACCTCTTTCAAGTACTTCTTCTTGCACTTACAGTATAGTCCCCCTCCTCCAAGGGCTCTACTGATTACGTTGCATTCGAATTATGCTTCCGGGAACTCGTCGGGGTTGGAATCATCTTTGTTTTTCTTCTCAAGAACCGGACTTTTACTTCTTTTTCTGTTTCCTGACTTCCTTTTTTTGGAGCCCTGAGTTTTGATCACGTATTGGCGTAATCGTCCATCTCTCACAAATTTTTCCACAGCATCTCAGAGATCCCAACATTGATCAGTTGTGTGACCCGGTCCATCATGGAAAGCACAGTACTTGGACTTGGCCAGACCTCCTCTGTCAAATATGGGCCGGGGTCTGTATATTTTCTTCATCTCCGTCATTGCCACTTCTCTCCAAAGTTAAGAGCGCGACGCATTCAACAGTGTATATTTGTCATACCTTCCAACTCGATCTCGTGTATCCGGGATTCTGGCCCTAGGATCTTTTTTCTTATTGTCAACTCGCTATTTTCCTTTTAGGGCCGGGCTCTTTCTTCTCGGGCTAACTCTTTTGCCCTTTTCAGATTGCGCATTTGCAATCTCAATTTGCTCCAGTTCGAGGTATTTCTTCGAGCGAGTTCTGAATTTCTCCAACATCCTCATTGGGTCCTTATAGACCGACTTGGCCAGCCTGGATGCACCATCCAAACCTGCCATAACGAGGTGTACGTGGACATTCTCCGGGTTGCTGTCGTATCTTTCTAAGTGCGAACTCGGATTTCGGATGTTTTTTGCTGGTCACAAAGTCTAAGAGGAATTTCTGTCTGAATTCCTCAAATGATCCGATGGAATTAGCAGGAAGAGTTGAAAACCATGCTTGCGCTACCCCAGTACTATGTGGGCTTGTGGATCTTAGCTTCCATCGTACTTTGGTAGACGTGCTGAGTCAAAATCCTCCGGGAAAGGAGCATTCAGTATTTCACCAGTAAAAGGGCTTTGTTATACTGCCCCATGCTGTACTTTCTTCTGTATCTGCCGGATTCCATGCGTCCTCGGATAATCTGAGCATTTTTGTTAGGATGTGCCCCATCCCAGTCCCCCTAGCCATTAGCTTGTGCCAGATGGTTTTGAGCATTTTGGCCACCAGCCGTTTGGTTTCCCTAGTTTGGGTTCGTTGTGTTTGCCGGGTTGGGTCTTTCACGATTTTCCACCTCAAGAACCTAGTTCTGTTGAATAAGGTTGCAAGTTCCTTCCGGCCATTGGCAGACTGGTCTTCAGTTTCTATTGCCCCTGGTCCAGTCAGCTGCGTTAAGCGATGTTCCAGGTCTCGCATTCCCCTATTATCTTCCTCTCGTATCGTCCGTTTATCTTGTTGTCGTTGCAGGTTATTACGAGTTTTCAACTCTGCAATTCACTCCATGATCGCAACAAATGCGTTCTAAGCCAATCGAGTATCTGGATCGACTGGGAAGGGTTGTTCCTTATCGAAGATATAATTGTGTCAGCCCTCTATGTCGACGCGCTGGAGTGGACGCAGTGTCGGAGATGTCGTCATCAACCTGGACATGGTCATAGTCCACGTCGTTTCCTAGCTGGTTCTGAGGCTGGTTTACCTCTTCCAGTTGGTTCTTATTCTGGGGTAACTGCTGGCTACTGCTCCTTGTCTGGATTGCCATCCTTTGTCAGGTTGGTGGGAACTTCAAATTCAAAGAAGAAGTTCCCACAGACGGCGCCAATGTTCTGTCCTTGAGACAGAGATGTCCAGCCCAATAAGCTGGTATGTTTCTTTTGGATCCAGTGTCCTCTCCAAGGTATCTATGAATAAGATACCCTTGAGTCAAGCAGATCATTGTGCACAGAATATTATAACGGCGTTAGTCAATGGGTGTGTGCGCGCGCGCACAGTGACAACATAATAGTTAGAGAGAGCGTACCGTACCTTTAGAGTTTACCTTGTATTTATAGAGGTTACCTGTGGATAGTGTTGATGGGCCTTTAGTGCCTTTCGTGAGTGCCCAGGCCTGCTTGTCGTATTAGGATTAGTATCCTTGATGGATATCTATCCATGATTAATATTGATTCATATCTTGGGTTGCCCCTTATTGGGCTTACCACTTGATGGCTTATATGGGTCCATAGGAGTAGGTACGAACATGTTTCACTCAACTTCTTTACATAAGTGTCACCTGTCATCGACACAAAATGAGATAAAAATTTAATATCAAAGGGTATTAATATCTCAATATTTATAGAAATTTAAATTAAGAGAATAATAATATGTAAATTATAAGGATAAATATTTACAATTGAGCATTCAAATTTACGATGAAAGAATATTACTATATAAATAAAAAATATTGGTATCTAAATCATAAAAAGTCAATATTTAGATTATCCAGAATGAATATTTTAAACAAAACATTAATATTGAAATGACAAGAGTAAATATTATTCATCAGACGTAAAAACTTCATCTGAAAGTATAATACTATATAAATCACGAGATAAATAAGAGTTATGTTGTAGGAAAAATAATTTAATCATATTAAGATATGACAAAATAAAATCATTGAATAAAATGTCTTATCCCATTTTTTTTATAATTTTATTTTTTTATCTTTTAGTGTTGCATGATGGGAATTTCTTTCATATAAGATGACAAAATAAAAACCCATAAATCACGGAAAATAAAAACTTTACCCAAAAACATTATACCGATGTCACAAGAAACACAAACAAATAATAAATTATTTAAAATGTACTTATTATTAAAACCAATGTTTTATAACACAATTATTAGACTATCACACATTTAAAATAAGATTCTTTTCTTAAACATATTATGGAAATTAATAATATTACGCAAAAATAAAAACTTTACAAAGAAAGAGGTTAACATATGAATTATAAGCAAAGAAAACGAAAAAGAAAAAAAGAAAGAAAAAACAGCAGATCCGGGTGGAGTCGAACCACATCCTCTCAGAGCTAAAAGATACAAAATGCATTAAGCGCTCTACCGATTTGAGCTTACAGATCTTTCCAGAAACAAAAATTGAACGAGTTCCTGTCCCGCAAACCCACTGTAGCATTAAGTTCCTGTTCACCAGAGCACACCAGAATTCTACAACATTAAATAATTATGCTCCGCAGTTATATACATTTATTTTTATTCTAAGATTCTTATAAGAACCAATAATATTAATTAATAAAAAGTAAATTTTTTTTACAATGAAAATCACATTAAAATGGAAACAACTTCAAATTTGTTTATAAACGGAAACTTCAACAAAATATATTGGAAATAGATCCTCTTCCATGTGTAATTTGGCACGATCATGTTATGTGAAAGAATCTTAACCATTAATAAGTAAATCAACGGTGATGATTATGTAATTTCTTATTTTTATATTTTCTCTCTGTCCTCCCTTATCACCATTAATTAACACATGAAAAGATCCACTCAACTTCATGTCTGATGCAAAAACTAAAAACATTATACTTTATAAATCCCAGAAAATAAAAACTTCACCCAAAAAGATTAAACCGATGTCACAGGAAACACAAAAAAATAATAAATTAATTAAAAAGTACTTATTATTAAAACAAATAATGATTTATAACACAATTAGCAGATTTTCACACATTTAAAATAAGATGCTTTTCTTAAAATATTATGGAAATGAATAATATTACATAAAAATAAAAACTTTACAAAGAAAGAGGTTAACATATGAATTATAAGCAAAGAAAACGAAAAACAAAAAACAAAAAACACAGCAGATCCGGGTGGAATCGAACCACCATACTCTCGGAGCTTAAAGATACAAAAAGCTCCGAGCGCTCTACCAATTTGAGCTTACAGATCTTTCCAGGAACACAAAAATTGAACGAGTTCCTGTCCCGCAAACCTAATGTAGCATCAAGTTCCTGTTCACAAGAGCACACCAGAATTATACAAAATTAAATTACGCTCCGCAGTTATTATATACATTGATGCTTATAAGAACCAATAAAAGTAAATTTTTTTAAAATGAATTTCAATTCCAGCTGAATAATTATTTAAGACAATTTTAGAAAAAAAAAACTATTCAACAACAATATTTACATGAACTCGTAACATTTGAGGGAAAAAAGTTTATCATAAAAATTACTGAAATTATAAAAAAAAACTCAATTTCCAAAAATGAATTGCTATAGCATAAAACATTCATTCACATTAAAAGGTGAATAATTCCCAGAACAATTTTCAGAACATATAAGCTGGCTGCGAGTTCTTTCCATGGAAACACATTTTATTTCCAACAAGTTTCAGCGCCCATTTATTTCATTGCAAATGAATTTCACTTTAGTTAAAAGAGCGTAGCTAAACAACTCCTTTTCACGCCCAAAATATAAAGGGGTAATAATTCTACAAACGAAAAGTTTCAACAAGAATCTACAGTTTTTGGCTCCCGGGTGAAAGGTGGCAATGCATTCAGAAACAAGATAAATAATATTCGAGAACATCGTCACTTGAGAAACCATGTAAATTCGAACTAGTTATTTTACATCACAGAAAGCTTGCTAAAATTCGATTAATAGGGAAAATAAAAGCAACATACTTTATAGACACTTCACAACTTAACCTACCGAAATTTTGTTCTCTAGGTACATCAAACAGAGTTACACGACAATCACTAGGAACGTCCGAACAAGCATTTACATTACTAGGCAGGGAAATTCTAACTGTCAATTGATAGGGAAAATAAAAGGATAACATTCTCAAACAAATAAACACTTTCCAACTTACGCTAACAAAATATTGTTCCCCGAGTGCACCTAAAACAATTTCACGACAATCACTTCCAACTTCTGAATAAGCATTTACAATACTGGGCAGAGAAAATCAAACTATTCCAAACTATAAATTATTCATTGCTTAAAAGTGAAAATTCTGAAATAAAAACTTCGGACATCCTTCCAGCTCTGAAATTCATAGCTCTCGAGCTAACCTTACAATTTCACCAATCATAAGGACATTCTGAACATGCATTTAACAAAGGACACAACCAATTCATAGTATATAGTATACTGAATGACTGAAAACCACTTGATATTTCATTAGACTGCTTTAAAAAGTACCGAAGATCTTCACCTGATAATTGAAGCGGAATAAAACTAATGAATGATCCTAAATCCATCATTTCGAAATCCAGCTGCTTTATCTGACACGCTGATCTCGTCGCTTCAAGAACTACTGAAGCCACAATCCATCCTCGAATTTGATAGTATGAAGCAACTCAATCATCTCCTGAAGTTCCAAGCAGGCACTTACAAAGCTACATCCTGACAATTCATGCTTTCATAGCTATTATAGCTCTTCACTCCGGAAGTTAAGAGCATGAGAAAAACTTTGGTGCACCGAAAACACCAAGCTCGGTACTTTCTTTTACTATTTTTTCCCCTTAAAACCCTAAAATATTTCCATTTTTAATAAAAGCAAGCACCGAATTCGATGCTCCCTGTGCACCCAAAATTTTCTACAGCCATAGCTATGTAGAAAAAGTACCGAATGCTCCCTAAAATGCTCCCTGTGCACCGAATTTTCTTAGATAGAGAAGAATACAGATATATTGCAAAACCCGGGATTAAAAGGAGATCCATCTTAAACGGAAATAAATCACCATGGTTTACCAACTCCAGAGTTCAAAAGAACATATTAAATTAATGGAATACCAATGAAGTTCCAATCCTTGCATAAATAAATGTGGGTCGAAAACTATAAATATAACCAACGCCAAAGCTTGGCTCGCTTCAGTTACGTTCAGAGCATCCTATGATATTGATTTCATTTTAAAGCAGTTGTTCACGAATCATATAAATTCGAAGTATAAATTAACTCAAAGACCCGATTACCTTCAGAAAATAATTATTGACAATTATATAATTAAGAAAATAAATTAACTGAGAACCCTATTACCTTTCAGAGACAAAAATTCAGGAACTCCACTAACATTTTCTGCCAATAACAAATTACCAAAACTTTGAATTAACATTTTAGTTACCAGATCACTAAATCAATTCGATAGAACTTCAAATTTAGATATTACCTGATAGCTGTACAGAGTTATGCGAACTGTTGGTTAGTTTTACCACTAATTTCAATATTCCGCACCAATAACACTCTGATTATATAAAGAATTGAAACACGGCAACCCTTTAAAATATAAACTGGTAGATAATACCTTAATTGATTGCAGGCGGAGCAATTCTGCAGATGAATCCCATCCCGTCCAGAGTTGTAATACGGAGTCGAGCGAAAGTTAGGTATTAGTAAAGAGCAAAACGAAAAGGAGCACAGCACACACCACACGAGGGAGAGATCCCGGAAAATTCCCGTGCGATCTCCCCCAAAACCAATAAAACTTTTTTTTATTAAGATTGTGTTTGACCTGCCATGCAAGCGCACCTGTCATGGCAAAGGTCAGATGACAAGATCACTCAGGACTCAAACCCTGAGGTACTTCATCCCAAAATCTTACATCCTTATACTTTCATCTTCAAAGCTTCGCATGATAAACTAAATTTACAATATCCAAGATCTGCAGCATATCTAGCTGGAGGACGACAATAATCCATACACCAAACTTTCCAAAAAAAATAAGGAAATATCTGAGGTTGAAGCATCCATAACAATCAAAATAGCGGCAGCGTCGGGAATCAGACCTGGATCTACGTTTTGCTTATTGATTCTCCCACATACCTGAAAAACAATACCTCAAGATCCTTGAGATAGGCAAGAGCTCCTACAAAACAGAGTCCATAGGCAAGACGAACGTGAATCGCACACCTCTATACCGTAGATCTGAGTCACCAAGCTAAACAGAGTCCATAGGCAAGACGAACGAGAATCGCACACCTCTTTTCCGTAGATCTGAGGCACCAAGCTTCGAATCAAGCAAAGATCTACAATTAAAAGTTAAAAATAACAAAATCAAAACAGATAACAATATAACGACCCTAATCAAAGCAAGAAACCGATCGGAGTCCGGTCATACCCAACCATAACCACCATCGGCTTGCAGATCTCGATCAGATCCATTCAGATATGCTCGCGAGAAGCGTAACAAGAAAGAAGTCGAACAAGAACTAGAATTTAATCGTAGGGCGAAACGATGTAAATAAATAATACAACAAAGTAAAACAATCGAACGCGCAGAACGGTATAAGAATGATACCCTAACCTTACTTTTATAAGGGATTTTGTGGAACGGACGGCTGAGGTTACTTGTGTTTGACGGTGTAGATCTGGTTACGTGGAAGGTTAGGTGCAGCTCATTCTTTTTTTTAATTAGATTAGATTAGATAGGTGCAGGGGTGTTAACGGACCGAGCCGAGCCGAGCTTTGATCTTAACGGGCCAAGTCTGTATTTAAATGTGTCCGATTGGCCTTAGCCTGTTACTTGTCACGAATATAATATTGGTCCGTGGCCTGGTTTATTTACAAAAAATAAAAGCCTGTGTGAAGCTTGTCTTAGCCTGTTAGCATGTTAAAGAATAAAAATAAGAGAACAAAATTCCCCAAAAAATCAATTTCCAGATAGAAACCTTAGCTTCCAATTTGCAGCAATAATTTACAAAGTTTACAATAAATAAATAAAAATTAAAGTGAGAGAAGATAGATAACAAGTTATATTATCTTAGCCCATTATAAAAAAAATGCCAACAAAAATAAAAATAAAATAAAAAATTGACACAAACAAGCAGTGCAGTGCACAATGGAACGAATGAGTTTTTGTGGGTTTGTTTGTGTGAAGGAGGATGAAGGATAATATAGAACAACACTAGTAATTCCATAAATATACATAAATTCAATATGTATCCAAATAGCATAATATAGAACAAAATCATTCAAAAAGTCTGTTAAACCAATAAAATGGGGTGAAATAAATTGATGAGAGAGAGTTATTACAAGTAGTATAAAAAATATAAATAAATATTTATAGACCAGGCTAGCCTGGGAGGCTCTAAGGCCGAGCTTATGAATTAGAGTCTGATGCCTTTTTATTAAACGAGCTTTTATACAAGTCCAAGCCTAGTTCCAACACGAGCTTTTATTAAACGAGCTCAGGCTTTTACGAGCCGAGCCAAAGGCCCCTGGCTCGTTTACCACCCCTAGGTGCAGCTACCGAGGTAAATAGGCTATGCTTTGATACATAAGACATGCATAAAAAATATTGGGTCTAACTTTACGTGTTAGCTTATACAGGACCCAAATTATAAGTATAATCTGACCTATATTTAAAAAAGCAAAGGTCCTGACTTAGTCTTGTTAACTTATTAAACATTCAATAATTAAAAGAACGACTACATTAATATTAATTTATTGTTCAAAATTATTAAATAACAATTTTATTTATTTTACTTAAAATAAATTATAAAATATATGTTAATCTGTAAATTTATAAGCCCGACATGTAAAAAAAATTATAATTTATTTTATAAATAAATTTATTTAAAAGCCTAACCTTTTTATTTTATTATTTATAATAAATTAAATTTAACTTAATATAAGCTGGGTCATACGTTCCCGAAGTAGCCCATTTACCCCCCTAGATAGGTGAAACGTTGCTGTTTTAGTGTTTGTTGTCTGTGTTTCCTTTTAATTAAAAAAAGGTATTTTATATACCAAAAAAAAAAAGTATTTTGGTAAAATACTAGCTTCACGACGGTGTTTCCCATTTCATGGACGGCAATGACAGAATTCAACGTGGCGTGGTCTTTACCGCAAAGTTGCATTGCGTTAGAATTACGCTATTTTATAAATAAAGTCAGACACGACATACGTAGATGATTGGATGTTCTAAGTAGGTCAATAGTAGGGGTCTTAATGAACCGAGCCGAGCTTTGATTTTAACAGGTCAAGCCTCTATTTAAATGTGTCCGACTGGCCTTAGTCTATTACCTGTAACGAATATAATATTGGCCTGTGGCCTAGTTTATTTACAAAAAATAAAAACCTGTATGAAGTCTGTCTTAGACTGTTAGCATGTTAAAGAATAAAAATAAGAGAACAGAATTTCACAAAAAAATCAATTTCCAGATATAAACCTTAGCTTCCAATTTGCAGCAATAATTTATAAAGTCTACAATAAATAAATAAAAATTAAAGTGAGATAAGGTAGATAACAGGTTATATTATCTTAGCCCATTATAAAAAAAAGTGTCAATAAAAATAAATAAAAAATAAAAAATAAATTGACACAAACAAGCAGTGCATAGTGGAACGAATGAGTTTTTGTGGGTTTGTTTGTGTGAAGGAGGATGAAAGATAATATAGAACAGCACTAATAATTCCATAAATATACATAAATTCAATATATATCCAAATAGCATAATATAGATCAAAATCATTCAAAAAGTCTGTTAAACCAATAAAATTGGGTGAAATAAATTGATGAGAGAGAGAGTTATTACAAGTAGTATAAAAAATATAAATAAATATTTATATACTAGGCTAGGCTGGGAGGCTCTAAGGTCGAGCTTCTGAATTAGAGCCTGAAGCCTTTTTATTAAACGAGCTTTTATACAAGTCCAAGCTTGGTTCCAACACGAGCTTTTATTAAACGAGGTCAGGTTTTTACGAGCCGAGCCAAAGGCCCCTGGCTCGTTTACCACCCCTAGTCAATAGGCTTCAATTTCTTTTCTTTTTTTTGAAATGTTTTTTTTTTGGAAATAATAGATTTCGATGTCTGATTGTTTATACATATTGTAACAATTAATTACTATTATTATTAATTTTATTACCAATAAATTTCATTACCGTGATTGATTATATTTATCCAACGATTATTTTTATTTTTATCCTTGTATGATTATGATTCCTTATATTTAATATGAAAGCATTAAATATGAAACATAATCGTATAAAAGGAGGAAATAAATATAAAATATTAAATATAAGAAATCATAATCATATAAATGATGGATCCACATAATCGATCTAATGATGAAATTAATTGGTAGTAACCGTAATTAGTGGTTACAATGTCCTTCCCCGTGTTTATATAGAAAATTAGTATATTACACGTGCGATGCATGGGGAAAAAAGATCAAAATTTTTGCCGTCCGTCGTGGTTGGTTAATTGCACTGCAAATCTTATATTTAAGAAAAATTGTGTTGTTATTTTGTTCTATATTTCAGGTGAAAAAAAAATTTGCAAATATCAACCACAAACAAAAATCTGCTATTCAGAGGGACAAATAATTTTCCATAAAACTACATCATAATATACCATAATACGTTATATTACACCATGTTAACATGAGAAAGGGATATAAAAAGAAAAAATGCATACAAATCATTGCTAACTACATTCATCAACAAAATCAAGGTAAATCAAGGTAACATTAACACCAAGGGCAAATATGGATTTAAAATATCAACTTTTACCTATAATATGAAAACGCTATTCATTCAGTGTCATTTCGTAGCAATCATTGGAGGGATGAGTTCAACACTTACTAAATATGTCATTTCTAGTGTGATTTTCGTTCCTTGTGCCTACGATATAGAAGGAAAAAACTTATTAAATAAATAACACTAATATGTTAACACCCAAAAGTCATACTATCAGCAAAAAAAAAGATTGGATTAAATTTTTGTAAGGACCACAAAAAATGTTGGCTGAATGGGATTTGAATGAATTCATCATTGCAATCACATTTAAAAAGATTGGATTAAATTCATTTATTGCAATCACATTTAAAAATTAATAACAATTAATTTTTTGCAAGGATTTGTGTCATTAGTATTTGAAATGTTACAAATTTGTATTTACAAAAATTAAAATCAGATTTAGAAATTTAATTATAAAAAAAAGAAGGATGAAATTTTAATTTAATAATAAAAATATGTTTATGGATCCTCTAACTATCAGCATGTAATAGGTTTTTATATTTAATTATAGTTGCGTATAGGTTTTTATATTTTATCTCGGAGACGAACGTTCATTTACTACAATCAGATTTATAAAATGATAATAAATAATTTTTTTTTGCAAGGATTTGTATCGTTATTCTTTGAAATTTCACAAATTTATATTTACAATAATTGAAATCAGATTTAGAAATTTATAAAAGAAGAAGGATAAAATCTGAGGTGAATTATAAAAATACATTAGCCCCTGGTGACATTCCTGAGGACCCTCATACTCCAGCCGCTGATCCTCCTGCTGATTCTTCTTCCTCAGCATATCATACTTTGGGATCCATTCTCACATCTCTTAATCGGCTACACACTACTATGGAATCCGGCTTTGCCACTATGAACTCTAGGCATGCTAATATGGAGCTTCGTCTGAAGCGTATTGAGGACTATCTTCACATTCCTCCTCTTTCATCTCTACCACCACCGCCTCCACATGACTCTAATGACTTTTAGTTATTGCTAGTTATTTTCTTTATGCTTTTTGTTACGCTTCTATTTTGCCACACTACTTTGGCTATTTTGCTTCTCTATGAACTATGGTTGATTAGATTTTGGATTTTTATGAACTCTTATGGATTATTCTGTTTTCTTCTCACTTCTTGCATGAACTGTTTCCATATTTCTCTGTCTAACATGCTTTTTGATGTTGCCAAAGGCAGAGAAATATACGAAAATTGACAAAAATCATAAGCATATATTAAGTTAAAGAGGGGGAGAATAAAATTCAAATATAAAAAGGAAAATAGATGACACCTTATATATCAATCATATAGGGGAGCGTCAATTAGGAGTGTTAACGGGCCGAGCCGAGCTTTGATCTTAACAGGCCAAGTCTGTTTTTAAACATGTCTGACTGGCCTTAACACGTTACCTGTAACGAATATAATATTGGCCTGTGGCCTGTGTGAAGCCTGTCTTAACCTGTTAGCATGTTAAAAAATAAAAATAAGAGAACAGAATTCCACAAAAAATCAAAAATCAGATCCGGGTGGATTCGAACCACCATCCTCTCAAAGCTTGGAATAATTATTAAACACATGCTCTGAGCGCTCTACCGTTTTGAGCTTACAGATCTATTATATAATATTAAAAAATTAGGCACGGGGCTGAAGTTGGGCGGGCCAATGGCAATTGGGCCACCAAACATTGGGCCATCCGGAACACACTAACTATTCAAACCCCCATCCCAAAATGGGTAAAGGAATCCACAAACTGCATTCTCTCAAAGCTTGGAATAATTATTAAACACATGCTCCGAGCGCTCTACCAGATATTCATTTTGCGTGCCGAAAAATATTGTGTGTGTAAGAAATTTTTATAGATGATAAACCCTTAAAAAATTGAAGGAGAACGTACCTTGATACCACCCCTCAAACCCATTATGATTTATATATTCTGCTGTAATATATATGCTTCTGCATTGCATTTACATTCAATTAGACACAGCCCTGAGAATCAAACAATAAACAGTTAAAGCAGATTAAAAAATATTGTAAATTTGGCATAAAAATGCGATTTATTATGTCTGAAAAAACCACCATTATATTTGGGATAAAATATTCATATCATTTTTTTCTCTATTATCAATCCAATATCACTATTTGGATAACAAAAAAATGGGCTGAGGTACTACATTTGTTTTATTTGGGATGTTAACTATATTTCATAACCTGACGACATTGAACATTGCTTCTGAGGTGATATTGCCAGATCATTTTCTATTTTTTATGTTATTATAAATTTTGTTTGATATATTTATCATAGCTTTAAGAAGAGAGACACGAAAGAAAACTGCATCATTTATTAACATTAAAAAAAAATCAAATTTACAATTATTACGGCAACGTTTTAATAAATAAATCTCATGACTAATCTTGAAGAATTCGAAAAATAAAAGCGCATGCATTCAAATAACGAAAACAATAATTTCAAATAAACAACGACACGGAACATAGTTTGTGAGATGATATTGCGAAATCATTTTTCTATTTTTTATGTTAATTATAAATTGAGATATTTATCATAGCTTCAACGAGAGAGAATCGAACGAAGACTGCATCGTTATTAACAAAAAAAAAACCAAATTCACAATTACTACGGCTACGTTTTAGATGAATAAATCTCATGAATAAAACTTCTACATAAAATAATTCAACGACTAATCTCAAATAACTAAAACAATAATCTCAAATAAACAAAGACCCACGCATCTGAAATTTTAACCTCAAGGACAGCTCCCATTTCTACAGCAATTACACGGAACATCTCTGAAACACTTGAGATCTTATTTTACAGAATGACTCAGTATCAAAATATTCCGCTGCTATACTTGAACGAAAATTGTGAAATAAATAAAAGCATCAATAGTTCCGACCGAGATATTTTTTGTTCTCGGGCTACCAATTTCACTGAAATGGTTAGAATACCAGAAGATGCTTCACATGGATGGACATGAGCATTTAAAAATTTACAGATATCACAGAATTGAAGCGTAAAATAATTGAAAATGAACTACTCAAAACAACGTTACAGAATCAATGAAAATTATCAAATATTTCGTTGCTGAAATTAAGCAGTACCGAAGATATCTCCATCGTAAAAGTTGACGGTGAATAAGATTTTGATGAAGAATATCCCCGAGAGCTCCCAAGCCAGCGTCCACACAAAAATTGATAATATACAAGCTTATCATCTTCACCTGGCAACACTTGCTTTCAAAGCTACATGGTTTTTGAATCTTTACATACATATTATGTACAAAGTTCATCTCACCTGGCAAACACTTTCTTTCAAAGCTACATGGTTTTTGAATCTTTACATACATATTATGTACAAAGGGGACTCCATCTTGGATGGAAATAAAATACTAGTTTAACACGAACGTACAATGAAAGAGATTGAAACCGTTGAAAGTTTTTACTTGCCCCAATGAACATAACCATTGCAGCGACACCATAAATAAGAATGCCGCAGACAATAAACTTCTAAAATGTTTAAAAAGAGCTTGGTCTCGATTAACTTGCTCACGAAGCATGATTTGCAAATTAAATTTACCGAAAACCCTGTTATTTTTCATAACATAATTATGGGTTTTATAATTCACACCTTGTAGGGTTAAAAAAAATTATATGTAAAACTCATGTCAGCGAGAAAATCGAAGCCATATGTTAGAAAAAATTACATATAAAATGTCAACGTGGAAATAGAAGGATGTTTAAAAAAATTGTAATTCTCATGTTATAAAGATGAAAAGCTCATGGGATACATGTGTTAGAAAATGTGTGTAGGAAAATTGTAATTCTGATAATTATAAAACCCCATAATTATTAAGGTATAATATAATTCAAAATTTTACTTCGAACCCTATTACCTTTCAGATGACAACTAACAAATTTACCAAACCTTAGAAATAATATTTTAATTACCATATCATTCAATTAGATATAACTTGAAAATTAGATGATGCCTGATGGCCATAAACAATTATGAGAGAGCGGTTGTTGGTTTTGTCATTCACAACGCCTCATACCGATTATGGAATTAATAACGCCAACCCTTTAAAAGGTAAATTAATAGGTAATACCTTAACTGATTGGAGGCGAAGCGAATCTGATGATGTATCCATCCCGTCCAGAGTTGTATTATGGTTATGGAGTCGAGCGACAAATAGGATATAGTGAAGGGCATAACGAAAAAGACAAGGAGCAGAGCGCACACACCACACGAGGGAGAGATCCCGGAAAACACCCGTGCGATCTCCCCCAAAAAACACGATGGAGAGATCCCGGGCAACTCCCGTGCGATCTCCCCCAAAAACAAATAACTTTTTTTTTATTAAGATTGTGTTTGACCTGGCCATGCAAGCGCACCTGACATGGCAAAGGTCGGATGACAAGATCGCTCAGGACTCGAACCTTGAGCCACCTCATCCCAAAATCTTACATTCACATAATTTCCTCCTCGTAGCTTAACACCATAATCTATAATTACAACATCTGAGATCTGCAACATATGTAGCCTGTTGATCGCAACGATTTACCGAACAATTACGACAGATCTGCGGTTGAAATTCCATATCAATCAACAAAGTGGAAGCAGATCGATTCATCCATAGATCCGCCTTCTAGTAATCGATAGTCCATCATACCTGCAAATCAAAACCTCAAGATCCGATACGACTTACGCACACCTCTCGACCGCAGATCTGAGTCACCAGACTTCAGATCTCCGAAAGACCTGCAAAATAAGTAATTGATAACAAAATAAAAATACATCAAAGTTAGGTCGTACCGAAGCGTTTCCATTATCTGTTTGGGGATCTCGATCTGATCCGATCAGATCCTATCAAGAAAAGTGTAACAGAAACACAATCAGAACAAGATCTAAATTTATTTGTAGGAGAGATAGAGAGGAAGAAGAGAATAACAAAAGGGGGAACCCTAGGAGACGCTTCAATGAAAGATTAAAGAGACCTCAATGATACATTAGAGAGACCCTAACCTCTATTTTATAATGGATTTTTTGTGGAATGGACGGCTCAGATTACTTGTGCGTGATTTGGAAAGTTCGTGATGGACGGCTCAGATTACTTGTGCGTGATTTGGAAAGTTCGTGACGTGTAACGTTAGGTGCGGCTCATTTATTGGTGAGACGTTGCTGTTTGTTATCTGTATTTCCTTTTAAATAATTGAGGGTATTTTTGTAAAATAGTAGAGTCGTGGCGGTGTTTAGGAATAAATTTATGGTGCATCATGTCTAATTGTATACTCTCTTTTCTTTTCAAAAGAATAAAAAAATGTTATCAAAAAAAAGTAATAATAATAATAAAAAAATTTAATGTGATGAGAATTTTTTTAAAAATATGATGATTTTTTAAAATATGAAAAAATATATATATAACAGATTGAGTACAAGGTTGCGTGGTCATTACGTTCAAACATCCAGAGGTGTGGACGGCAAACATACAATTCAACATAAATATTTTTTTGTGTTCCAGGACCATCCAACAGTATGATGCTCTCTTACCTCATCAATTTTTTCTTTTCTCTTTTATTTTTTTATTTTTTTTCCTTTTTTATTTTTACCCTATTATTTACATTAAGAGACCACCAAAAAATATGGTCCTCGACCGCAATAAATAATCTCCAATTCAACATTGTGTAGTCATTACGTTCAAAACATCTAGAAGGGTAGAAAATTTAAACGGGTCCTGGACCACATGCTCCTTGACCAAACGTTAGCAGACACGTAATTTAAAAAAAAAATTATTTAGGATATTGACACATTTTAACATGCTTGTGTTATGTGGTCAATTTGATATGCTTTTTCGATGTGCAATTAATTTTTTCTGACATGGGGTCAATAGTCCGACATATTTCTTTTATAACTAAATTTTTTTTAGTATGAAAAAATAATTTATAAATTAATTTTTTGCTATTATAAAATTTGACATGAAAAGTTATCTTATTTATATTTATGTTATAAAATTTGAATATTTGAATGATTATATAATTTATTATGAGCTGTTATATGTATTAAATATAAATATATTATATAAATTAAAAATATTATTTAATATCAAAACATATCTCAACATGTCGAAATATGACATTTTATAATTTAATGTGTCGGATTGTCATTTCTCATGTCCCTATTAATTTCGGAGCAACATAAAAAGAAATATCCAGTGAAGCCAATGCATTCAAATGCATCAATAGTTCATTTATTTAATGGGAGAGTCCGCCTCTTAAGGATTAAAGAGAATTTAATTAGTCCCAAATATTAAAATATGAAAAATTATTTAGTCATATTTAAAATGGGTAAACAACTTCTTCTTTCATAGGAGAAGTTGTCTCTTCATGTTGAGAGAGTTTTTTGGTGGGATCCTTTGGTTGTTTTGAAAATATATATATATATATATCCTTTGGTTGTTTTGTATTCATTTATATATATATATATATATATATATATATATATATATATATATATATATATATCATATCACACATTTCAATGCTTGTGGGTAGGATGTGCAAACAAATTGGTTCACTTGCCCTACTCTTGATTTGACCTTTACGTGATTCATAAATACCTGTTTATTTGAACTGGGTTTACATACTGACTTACTCTTATTTGGGTCAGTTTTAGACCTGACTTGTTTTAATAATGACCCATGGACCCAAAATATGACTCATACCCTTTATGTGAAAAAAAAAATTACAATTACATTCAATGAAAAGTTTTAACGTAAAACAATTACGTCAAAAGTTTTTATGAAAAAAATTTCCATCAAAATTTTTTGCAAAAAAATTTGACGAAAATTTTTTTCATCAAAATTTGAGTAAAACATTTTTGTAAAAAAATTAACATAAATTTTTTTTTTCACATGATTTAAATTTCGTCAAAATATTTCACAAAAAACATATTCATAAAAATTTCGACCAAAGATATTTCCATCAAAAAAATTTGACGGAAAATAATTTCATCAAAATTCTTTACAGAATTCAAATTTCGGCGAAAGTTGTCGACGGAAACATTTTCGATAAACTTTTTGACAAAAAAAAGTTCGTCAAAATTTTTAGCGAAACACATTTTCATCGAAATTTTTCGACTAAATATTTTCGTCAAGTTTTTGATAAAAAACATTTCAATTAAGATTTTCAACGGAACGTGTTTTTGTCAAAAAAATTCGTAAATTTTTTTGACAAAAATTATTTCTATGAAGATTTTAGACGGAAAAAAACATTCTGTCAAAATTCTTTAGAGAATCTAAATTTCGTCGAAAGTTTCGAATGAAATATTTCCCTTAAAACAATTTCCGTCGAAATTTTCATCAGAACACATTCCTATCGAAATTTTGAACGAAAAATATTCCTGCAAAATTTTTGACGGAATTTTTTTTCTCTTAAAACATTTGATGGATGAAATCATTTTCGTCAAAACTTTAGACGGAAACTAAATTTCTATACAAAATTTATTTTTGTAAAAATTTTCAATAGAGAAAAAATTCCTTCGCTATTCGAAAAAAAGTATTCTGATGAAAAAATATTTTTGTGATGAAATTTTCGTCGTTTGCAACGTAAAAATTTTGACGAAATTTTGTGACGAAACCAAGTCAAAAACGGGTCAGGTCGGATTTGACTCACTTCAGAAACCAAGTCAGGTCAAATCCGACCCGATTCTGAACTAGTTCAAAAAAATCCTAACCAAATCAGACCTAACTTGATCAAATTAAAGCGGGTCGGGTCAAAATACCCTATCTATAAAAACCAAGTTAGGTCGAGTCGGCACAAAAACCCGACCTGACCCATGCACAACCCTACTTGTGGGATATGAATGCTGCACCAAAAAAACTTCTCCTTTGGAAAGAGAAGTTGTTTACCCATTTAAAATATGGGAAAAATATCTATCCTTTTAAAGGATATAAGCTTATATCCTTTTAGATCATAACCGTTGATGGACGAAAATCAATGGTTAGGATTTAAAAGGATATAAGGTTATATCCTTTAAAAGGATTGATGTTATTCCCTTAAAATATTGTTAATTTTCAAAAATAATCTAGACTCCCAATGTACCATTGTATTTATTTTAAGATACGTAGGTGAATTCTACACAAATTTATAGAATTTCCTGATTCGATCTGTCCACGTATCTTAGGATAAATGAACAATCGATTGAATTTCAGTTGTACTTAAGTTTTTTTTCAACAAAGTGGCTAATTCGCTCGTCCCCATCATTTTGTCATAAATTGTCTCAATGTGTTTGGATTCGCTTTCGAAAGTCGATTAAAATTCTACATTCACCTCTTTAAGCCACCAAAATATTACAAAATAATTTTTTTTTTCAAAAATTATACTCCCAATAAATATTAAAGGTATCAAGTAAAGATAAAAAAGTATAAAAGTATTATTATTATTTTTTTCAAAAAACCCGACGGATCAACTTGGGTTTTATCTGGCCCTTTGTTAAATTGGATTCAAACGGGTTGACGAGTTAGAAATTCCAACTCAACTTGTCATTTGTGCATGTTAAACGTGCCAACCGATATGTTAGACTCATTTTGCCACCACTACAAGAAATCAAACTTGGCATTGGGTTGTATCCACACGTTATTAAACAATAACAACAATAATTATAATAGGGTTTTGTGTTTTGCCACCACTACAAGCAATCAAATTTGGCATTGGGTTATATCATGCTACTATTTTAAGTAAAAGAAAGAGATAAATAATAAAAATTACTGGTGAAGAAAATAGGTATTTTTTAATTTAAATTTAAATAAAAAATATTAGTTTTAACTAAAATGACTCTCTTTTAAAAGAACAAATATTTTTTTTCATACAACGATAATGGATAAAGGACTTCTCCGGTCAATGGAGATAAAGTTATCTTCAGAAATCAAAGTATTATTGTAATTCTAACATATTGCAGGGTTATATTGGTCTTTGTCTTTATAATTTTTTAATCTTATAACCCAAAACGATATTGTTTTGAACTCACTGGAGAAAACTTTATCTCCAGTGATTGTGATTGGAGAAATACTTTTCCCAATAATAATATATTATGGTAATTTTATTTTGGGTAGATATTAACATGTATTAAAAGTCGTAATGGATCTGTCAACAAAGGTGGGCACAGTTGGCTAAGGGTTTGGTCCATACCCCTCAATAGGGATGTGCAAAATAACCAAAAAATTGAATTGAATCGAACCGCCCCTTAAAAAACCGATTTTTAAAAACCACTTTATGAATCGAACCGGTTTTTAAAGAACCAATTCATGAACCGAACCAATTTTTAGAACCGGTGTAAGAATCGAACAGGTTCCGAACCGAACCATTTTCAAACCGAACCAAATTGATTTTTATAACTTTATTTTATTTTATTTTTCTTTTCAAAAGAGAGTTGACCCGAACCGATTCCGAACAGAACCGAATCACTCCCGAACCGAACCGAATCACTTTCGAACCAAACCATTTAAACCAATTCGGTTCGGATTTTCAAAAAATACGGTTTGGTTCAACCCATGCACATCTCTACCCCTCAAGGGCGTGAGTTCAAACTCCGCTGGCTGATGTTATGAGGACTATGTTGGTGGGTAATATGTAATCCCTCCCAAAAATATTCAAAGAAATTATTAGGGTCTTCCTTAACCCTAGTGGTGCCTAACCTCACTTAAACTTTATAAGAAAAAAAAGTCCTAATGGATCTCAATAAATAATTTAAGTCTCTTCGTTTTTTGATAGGGGTTGTCATCTTCCGAAATCGAACACGTTATCTTATCTTTGGATGCATAAAGTCGATTATATCGATAACTCTTAACATATAATATGATTGATTTTGTCAAATGAGATTTCGAGTTTTATGCTAAAGAAACACTATTATATTAAGCTATGATGCGGAGATGACCATCATCCTGAGGTTTAGCTGATACATCATTATCGCATCAAAGGTTATCAACCTGTGCAAAATATTAATTTGGACTTGTTTCGTTCCCAATCCGATGAGGAATACTTAATTGGGCCTGGGCTTCTTTGGTGCAACCCTGTTCATTATTTATCCAATGTTTTTTCGATTCAGACGAAAACAACCGAAATTATTTTGGCTTTCTTTTAAAAAAAATAAAAAAAATTAATTATCATCTGCTTGCACTCCCTGAATAAGGGAATCGAGGTAGCTACATTGAAAGCCGAACAACCACGTTCCAATTAGGTAAAGTCTAGACAATCAAACTGTTATGGGCTGGACCAAGGCCCACTATCCATCTCGGATCACTCATCTCGGCCCATCCCTGGGTGCGGATGAGGTACTGACGCAATTTTCCTTCTCGGATATATTTTTCAATGGGATCACGAAGGTCCCAACATTCGTCCGTGGAGTGCCCTGGCCCGTCGTGGAATGCACAGTACCGGGATTGGTCCAGGCCGACTGGATGTTGTAGTGGCCGGGGTTTCTCCACCGCCTTCATTTATGTGGAGGCCATCTCGCGCCAAATCTGCGACCGAGGAGCATTCAGTGGGGCGTATTTCTCATACCGCCCTCGGGTTGGGAACCGCTCTTCTGGTTTTTTCCCCCGCAAGTCTCCCGGCTTTCGAGCTCCTAGCTTGTCTGCTTGACCCGGATGATACTTCTGGTCAACATTCTCCAATTCCATCTGTTCGAGTTCTAAGTATTTTTTAGAACGTGTGTTGAATTCAACTAAGGTCCGGGGTGGTTCCTTATAAATTTATTTGGCCAATCTAGAGGTGCCGTGAAGCCCGACGATCACCAGATGTAAGTGAACATTTTCTGATAATCTCGGTACTTGGAGGGCGGCTAGTTTGAACCGATCTAGGTACCTCTGCAGGGTCTCGCCGGGCTGCTGTTTAATTTTGCCCAAGGCGAACTCTGATTTTGGCTGCTTTTTGCTAGTGGCAAAGTTCAACAAGAATCGCCCACCGAACTCTTCGAAAGATCGAATGGACCCCGCCGGTAAGGATGAAAACCATGTTTGTGCCGCCCCGGTTAGTGTTGTTGCGAAAAGTCTAGTAATCAGAGGCTCTTCGATGCCTTTGATATACATAGCTGTGTCAAACGCATCCAGATGCACCTGCGGATCTTGTGTGCCATCATATTTGACCAGCTCGGATAGATTTAAATTGTCTGGATAGGGAGCCTCCACTATTTCGTTTGAGAAGGGGCTGTCGTTGTACAACCCCCTATTGTATTTCCGCCTGTACACTCCCGCAACATCATCCGGGCTACGTTGCTGGGGTCGGTGTATTGCAGCCGCGTTGCCATCCGCTTGCATATCCTGTGCGCCCAAACGCCTAGGCATCCGAGGCACCTGGTTAGGAGCCAGGTTTCCCTGCCCCCTTGCCGCGACCCTTGCAAACAGGATCCTGGTGCACCAACTGCTGAGATTGGATCTACTGGGATGCCGGTAGGGGCAGGCTCCGAAAGTCGCCGATCCGCTATGTGAGGGCCCGAATGGCGTAGATCTGTAACCACGCGGTTGACAGCTCTGACCGGATCTGGGTTAGTCATCTGTCGGATCCGGGCCTCCAACTCGCGGATCTGCATTGCATCCGCCTGTCTCTGCAATTCGCTCCGGCGTTCCCATTCCTCGATCCGGCGTAGGAGGGCATCCATGACCAGATTCGGGCCTTGTCGGCCAAGATCATCGATGGGCTGCAACCCCTGCATATCGCATCAGGGTTGCAGGCCGGAGTGGACGCTGAGTCCGAGTGCACCTCGCTGATGTGCACGGCATCTGGATCTGGGATCGGCAGTGGGGGATGATCATGATCTACTGCTTCCCGATCCTCCCCCTGATTGTACGTCAAAGGCTGACGGAAGCCACTTCTTGTGGTTCTCACCATCGCTCTTTTCAGTAAATTTAGGGTTCGTGGGTTCGATTCCCACAGACGGCGCCAATGTTCTGCCTGTGGCAGATGTGTCCAACGTAGGTTGGATGATTGATCTCGGATTCGGATGTTCCTCTCTGGATATTTATGGATTAGGTATCTGGGAGGAACGTGGATCACTGACATTGACCAGGGCGTTTGCCTCAAAGGTGTGTGTGTGATATTCAATGATTAGGGTTAGATTCCGTGTACCTTGTTACTCCACCTACCTTTATATAGCGCGGTTCTAGGTTTTGCCAGGGATGGACCGAGATGAGTGATCCGAGATGGATAGTGGGCCTTGGTCCAGCCCATAACACAAACAATGCAAGAAAGTTGCAATGTATTGTATTACTTGTGATAGGTAAAAAAAATAAAAATTCCGGTAAATGTGATAGGTTTTTTTTTTTTTTTGGATAACATGATAGGTCAATTTTAAATCAATACTGAAGGACAAAAATATGGGTTTAAATACAACTTTTTTTTTTTTGATAACATTAAATACAATTTTAACCCCAACTTATTTTGTTCTCGACCAACTTATTTTGGTTTCGATCAACTTATTTCAATATATATGGAGGGGGGGATGTGATCATTTTATATATATATGTAAATTAAAATTTTAATTTTGATTGTTAATTTTATCTATATCTAATGATTTTAATTGTGAACTCTTATGAGTTACTGGCACAAATAAATTAATGACCAATAATAAATATAATATTTCTTATCCTTATACTAATGTATGAATAACCTACAATATATATATATATATATCTTGTATCCAATGACTCAAATTAGTAAAAAATTAGAGCCCTTGGATATAAGTGGGATTAAATGACAAAATTGAGAGTGTAACTTACACCAAATTATACTTGTATCCAATGACTCAAATTATTAAAAAATTAGAGCCTTTAGATATAAGTAGGATTAAAGGACAAAATTGAGAGTATAACTTACACTCGTGTAAAATGATCTTGACCCATATATATATATATATATATATATATATATATATATATATATATATATATATATATATATATATCTGAAGATGAAGATATAAAATACATAAGTGATGTTCATTTATATTTCAGAAGAGAGTTGAGAAATGTTTATAAAAAGAAAACAGAGAGACAGAGTTGAGAACTTATAATTAAGAAGGTGATCACAAAGTCCTCTTTCTTCTAAAACAATGAAAACAATTATTTTTTGAATGGCAATATTGTTATCACATTTTAAACTAGCTCTCATAACTCATGCCTTACATGGAGGGAGATGGTAGGGGTGTTCATCAACCGATCAAAACTGATTCAAACCGCGGTGACCGAATCGAAAAATCGATAACCGAATAAACCGAAAATCGAAAAATACTCGCAAATTTTAACTGGATTGGATCGGTTTTTGGATGGATCGATGAAAACCGATCCAATCCAAACCGATCCAATATATTAATTCCCTTCTACCTACTTGGATCTTTCCCCAATCATAGCCCAAAAATCTCTAAACCCAAAAACCTATTAACCCATCAACTAAATCCAAGAAAAAATCTAGTCACATCTCATCGACAACATTTTATCTTTGTAGAACTTTATATCTCATTGCCAAAAAAAAACTATATTATATTTACTAATGCTTTTGTATTTCAATTTTTTTACAAAGTCAATATATACAAAAGATGTTATTTGCATAATAATCATGAAATAAATTTTAGGAATTTCAAAAAACCGATCCAATCCAAACCAAAAAAAACTGGATTGTATAACACCTTACAATTCTAAATTAAGTAATTAAATTATTAAGTGCGTAATTAAGTGATGATTAGTGAAAATCCCAAAGGATAGACCAAAATACAAAGAAAGGGCAAAACGGTAATTAGTCAACACGCAACCCTAGGAAGATAAAAATTGAGCAGAAGGTCTCAGATGATAAAAATAAGCCTGGAAATGGATTCAGAACAGAAAATTGAGTGGACAGGCAAGTTTCAGAAAAATCATTGAATAGTGTTTTTCGCGGGTAAAAATACCGCAGTCAGATTGCACCGTAAAACGTGCCAGTGGGATTTTGAGCTCTAGGTTTCAAATATGAATTTTAAATGATCCATAGAAATAAGAAATATGATTTCTGATAATATTTGATGAATTTAAGTCAATTTGTGTAAGCGTGCCAACGGAGCGCGCTGTAGCTTAAAACAGTGTTTTTTCGAATAACCGGAAAGTTCCGGATTTATCTGAGTGAGTATAATTAAAGAAGTTTAGTTAATGTTAAAAATTAGAATTTCTAAATAGGTTTTAAATTTGTTGACGTTTAGTGAAATCGGAGAGAAATTCGGATGAGTTTTAAATCGCGTCGGACCCGTTCCCACTTAAAATCACTTAAAGTACCAAGATTACACTATTCTTCACCCTCCTCCCTCCCTTTCTCTCTCCTCATGCAGCGCACAACAGCCCCTCCCCACCATTTTTTATGCAAAATTTCCTTTGGCCATAACTTAGTCATTTCTCCACCAAATTCAACGATTCTTGTCTTGAATCTTGATGGAAAACACCTCCTGAATCCATTTGTAGCCTTGTTTAGCCTTGAAAGTGAGTGTGTGAGGAGATCTAGCCCCATTTCAGTTGCGGTTTTGGTGAGATTTTTGGTGTTCATGAAGCTTTTTCATGCTCCAATGGTGGGTATGCTTAGGAGGAGCCATATACCTTGCAATTGGGTAAGTTATTTCAACATTTCATTGGTTGATTTTTGAATTTGGGTTATGGACCCTAAAGAGGGATTTTGTGATATGTTGTGTTAGAGAGCTCAAATGGAAAATGTCTATTAGATGATAATGTCTTAGAATGATGTATTAATGCTAGAAATGCAATGAAAATTTTAAGCGAAAAATGGTGAAATTTAACTTAGAAAAATTTGAGTGCATGAAATGGAATTTTGAATTTTGTGTTGATGTGTGGTATGGTGAATTGTAGTGTGATTATATGATGATATGAAGTGATTGTGTGAGGTGTGAGCCATGGGAATTGAGTGGAAATCCTTGGTTTGGCTAAACATAGAATTCGGCCATTTATGTATAAGTGAGTAAATGATGTTTTGGAAAATTTTGGTGATGTGTTGTGTGTTGAAAAAGTCATTAGATGGGTTGTGTGGTGAGTGGCATGTGGAAGGATCAATGCAAAAAATAATAAGTGTTAAAATTGGCCTAATGTGCCTAAAGTGTTATATTTCGCAAAACGTTGCGTAAAAATTATAAAACAGAAAAACGGCGAGTGAACTAGCCTTTTGGTAATCTAAGTGAGTGTAATAAAATGAGAAAAAAAATTTAGAAAAATAAATTCTAAAAAGGCACTGATACGGCCGAACCCTACATAGTGGTGAGGTGAGGATTTGACGATTTCGCGTTTTGTCGTGTTTGGACTGAAACTGACGGCTATACATGGTTGTATAGGTTGCCGTATGTGGAGTTAAAACCGGAACAGTGAAACAGTGGATTGCCCTTGGTCCTGGACCAAGTGGATTGAGGTAAGTGATGTGATTTACACATGTTTTGTGAAATTCAAGTGTGGTTTAAAGTTCTAAGTGTGTGGAACTGACCTCTATGTAGGCATTCCTGTGTATCAAGCTATAAGTGGAGTTCTGCGGAGCTCAGTGGACGGATAAAAAGGAAGGCAACCTCTTGGTACTGGGGCTTGTTCCCCTTTTGTGTTCCATCTTGCTGGTTGAAGGCAACGGTAGGAAGTGTGTATGAGTAGTGTAGAACAACATGAGCATGCATATGCATTATCACAGTGGGTATTTATGTACCAGATCTCTGGCCAGTAGATAGTTTTAGCCTTCGGGCAAGTTTTCCGGACTGCCACTGGATAGGTCTCCGAGAGGGAGTTCCAGTTGACCCAGGGTCGTGGTGTGTTATCCGGATAGGAGCACACTAGGTAGTCTCGGGTGTATATGGTTGGAAGGGGTACCTTGGTGGGTTGTTCTCTGAACACGCCAGGGGTGGTACCCATAGGCGTATAGCCGAGGACATGGCGTAGTATTGGTAGCTACCATTCCCGCATGTCGTAGTTGTTTTATGATATTATCCCCCCTTCTCTAAATCTCATTCTTTATCCCGTTTTATAACAGTGATGGTGTTTTATATTATTGATAATATATATATATATATATATATATATATAGATGTGTTATGTGCTACATAGTTGTATGTAGATTATTATCGATTACTGTATATGTAATTCCTTAGTGTGGGTCTGATCAACCCATTCCTTTGTGTTACATGTGTGGTCATCGTAAGAAGCCTGCGTAGTAACCTTGAAGCACCGAATGTGAGTATTTAGCCTGATGTTGTGGCTGCAGTGTCAACTGCTCCATGGACAAAGGACGGCAGTAAGTCAAGTATGAATATTAGAAGGCATAAGGAAAACAGATTTAAATATTATATCTGACTTCGACGAAAGTCAAGAGAAAAATGTATTATAAGCAATAGTGATGTATAATTTATGATATGTACAATATGAGCATAGACGAACTTTGCAGTACTATGAAAAATGAACATATAACAGAGATGAACTTATTAGATTGGTGAAATTCCAAGTATATGTGCAGTATAGTAAGACAATTATGTACAAGTGGTCTTGGTGAATAGACTTCATCAAGGCGAGAGGTTTTGAACTTGAAGAATTATTGAGAAAAGGGAACAGATATGCGTATGTGTGAGTTAAATACGTCATGTTGGATTAGCAATTATGAGACCAGGACAAGTGGGGTGCACTTGAATGAATTAAGATGGTTCAAGCAGAGAAGCAAATAGAATATTCGATGAGTAATCCTACGAGATTTGACCACTTGAAAGTATGATGCTGGTAGATTGGTAATATGAGAGGTATTGAAATATGGGAGTGAATTCCATAAAGAGGTAGTGTTGACTAAACACAAGTGAGGTGAACTAATGATGAGTATATTATTATGTGTAATATGTATGAGGAAAAGTGAAGGAATCGCCATGGATGACACAAGATATATGTACCATGAAGGCACTATTGCAGTTAGTGGATGTCGACTCAAATTGGCAGACGTATCAGTGATAAATGAACAGGATGGTTGAGATGTACAGTCATGAGTAAGACAATAATGAGAATTGTAAAGAAATTATGATCTTGTGGTATATATAGGTACTACTGATAGTAGTGCGCTTATGAAAATATTGGTATTTGATATGGAGTGACAGACGGAGTAGAGGCATTTTCAAGGTAAAGAGATATTCTACAACCACCAAGGGTGGAAGTGATCAGGAAAATTGATGAGTTGCTCTACAGTATTGAGCGTATGTTATGTGAGCCGTAGCAGGCAATGGACTAGAACGATGGCATGATTTTGCGGGTTATTGTTGTATAACAATAAGGTGAGATGATATGATTAGAGAATGAGCTAAGGTACAACCTAATGTGAAACCGTGTGGTTAGTGTGTGAACTAAGTGCAATAAAGTGTGAAATTAAGTGGTTAACGAAAGAACTGATGTGTAAAGTGTGCAGAGAGTGTGGAATTATGTGGTTAGCAAAGAGTTAATGTGTAATGTCAAGAGGAAAATGATAAGATTAATTAGTGAGCTGAGGTATAATTGTCAGTGCAAAGACAGACGAGCAGTTTTAAGTGCAAGAATGATGTAGAATTTTAGTGCAAAGATTAATGTAAATTTCAGTGCAAGGATTGAGGTGAAGTAGTTCTCTGTGATTCGACGGAAATGATTGGAAGATCCCTGTGTGATGGGAAATATGAAACTTATACTAAGAGATGTGAGATGTGTACAGAACTTTGAGAAAATTTAGGAATTATGGATTAGAGATTATGTTATGAACCATGGCAAGTGATTAGTCGAAGTAAAAGAGTAAACAATCTATGAGAAGAATAAGCAAGGAAGAGATAATGGACTATGGACTGAACGGTAATAAGACAGAAGGAACTATTGTGAGTTAGAAAACGTGTACGAAATTACGAAGAGAATGTGGATTATTATAAAAGTGACTATGTTATAAACCAGGTCAGAGGGGTAACCGAAACGAAAGTAAACTACCAGTGAGAAGAATGACACGAGAGAGTAAGAAGAATTAACTTATATGTAACAGGTGTATATTATACCACTACTACTAAGATTATGGGGGCAGCCCATGTGGTAATACAAAACAGTTTTGATGTTATATACAGAGGTGATACAGACACCAAATGGACTGGGTCCATGTGCGGTCGGGAGTGTATGGAGTACCGGTTTTGCCGTCATATACAGATATATTATGAGTATAAATTTCTCTGTGCACTGGGTGCATATAATATGATTTGATAGTAGGAAGATCTCAGTGGGGCGTATGTGCCAGGAGTGTATAGCTATCTCTGTGCGGGTTAAGTTCCCGGAGACTAGTAGTATTTGATATGCGTAATGGGAAACGAGTAAGTGTTCCACATTGGTGTAACGGTTAGTATGGTAGAGATAATTTATTTGAATGCACAAAGAAGAAATATTTGGGGGATGCCTTAGAATAGGGATAGCTAGTAGTAAGTCATTTTTACGGCATGGATCATATGAGTGGATTCTCTGATCGGTGAGTCATGACATCTGGGGCCCTTAGGACAGCAAGAGCTCGAGGGGTTAAACCTGGGAATGTTGTTACCCACTGTATTGGGAGAGTTTTTCCATATGGTTAACGCAAGATGCGAGGTTATATATATTTGTAAATGGACAATAATATGTCAGATTTGGATATAAGAGTTGTAGCTTAGTGTGTAAGAACTTCGAAGTGTGATAGTGAAGCACTATTGTGGGTGTAAAGTAAGTCTGAGGAAATAAATTTTGTCTCTAAGTGAGGTAGCAAGTTAGTTGCAACCCTCGTCTTATGACCAAAAAGGAATAATAACGTGAGTTAAAGTTGACAGAATGAGTAAGTGTCCTTCTAGGAAGGCTAGTGATCTGGAACAGATCAGAAAAATAAAAAATAAAAATAAAAATAAAAACTAGAAAAGAAACACGACTTAAGAGTGGCCGGAGAAGAAGAAAACACAAATCAGAAAACTTCAACGATCTGGAATGGCAGAGACGGTCGGAGAAGGAGACTGTGACAGGAAAAAAAGGGCCAAAAATGATGACCGGAGAACCAATGGCTGCAACAACAGCAATAGATCTGGAATGTCGACAACAGTGGCTGATGGACCGAGGCGTACATTGGCGTGAACAGGTTCAAACGCGAACGGAGGAAGAAAGACACAAAACACGAACAAGATTGAGCTGGGCCTAAAAAAAAAACAGATCCAAATGCAGATCCAACACAACATAAACAGGGACGCGAACAGTGAACCACACAAGCAGGTCAGGAGATCGACACAGACTTTGACAAGGGCAGTGACGACGCGACGGTGTTAGGTGGAGGAGGAGCAAGCATGAATGAAGACCTCCCAATTGAGACGCGAGCCAGATCAGAGACACAGCTCCAGGCTGGTGAACGAACGACGACAGATCTAAACCAACGACGCATTGATGGTGAACCAGGGACGGAGCGCTGAAGACGATGTTGATGACTGCGAGCTTGCTGCAACAGGAACGCCGTAGATCTAGGACAATGAAAAAAAAAATAGATCTAGGACAATTGAGATGAAAAAGAGGATCTGAAAAACCATAAAACGAAAAAGAAGATGAAAAGGAAAGTGACCACATGGAAAGGAAAAACGCTCCATTCATGGAGGATCAAAATAAAAAAAATAAAAATTGATGGCAGCGGAACCTCCATTCATGGAGGATAAAAATACTCTGCTACCATGTTAGAAGGTAGAAGAGAGTAAGTGGAAAATACTGATTTCATTAATTGTGGTAATTAATTTGTATAATGAATGAGCTCTTATATAGAAGAGCATAAGAGAAAAGAGAGAGATCTAGAATCTCATTAAAATACTAAATTACGTGATACCTAATTTCTAATAGCTCTATCCGTTCCATCTTTGACAATATAGAAAGAACGAGACGAACGGTCTTTCTTGTTCTTTATCATGTACCTTTTTTTTAGAGTAACTGCAACCTTCCACTGAAATCTTGAAGGAGTGAGAATTCGAACTGTGATCAAAATTATCTAAAAAAGAAAAGACTTAGCCAAACTGTGCTTTGTCATGTCTTATTTAATATAATATCATCATATTGAAAATTATAATCATACAAAGATAAATTAATAATGATAAGAAAAAAAGAAAAAAATAATAGATAAATAGTTACAAAATTACTATTATTGATTTACTTTTATAGATTATAATTTTCTTATATCACCATATCATATTACATAAAACATGGTAACGTGATTAGTGTTATGGTTATGCCGTTCAAATGTTACTCATGAGACATGTGGCATGGCATTGACTATTCAGTATAATGGTCTAGCATATAATGAAATAAGATATTATTATTATCGATTAGTTTTACTATCAGTTATTACTAATTTGTTTCATCATTAGAATGATTATGTTGATCCAACGATTTTAATTTAACTTCTTAAAAAATTCGTTTTCTTCCTATATTTAATATTTTATATTTATTGCCACATTTGTATAATAATAATTCGGATATTTAATGCTTTCACATTAAATATAAGAATCATAATTATACAAAAATGAAAAAAAAACATAATCATTGGATCAACACAACAAATTGAGAGTAGCACTAACTGATATTAATAATGTTTATCTCATAATTATAATAATAAAATTATTTTTTTCCCTTCATCACGTCAAAGCAACAACTGAAGAAAAAAAAACAACCACCTTATTATGATAATTATATACTACTGATAATTCCTTGCACTAAATACTCAAGGCAGCTGTTGTATATTAATTTTTTCCCCAGCACAGGTGCTACCTGACTAGAACGTGGCGTTTGTTCGGTTGTTCCATTAGCGTGCTGTAATGTATGCAAAGCTGAAATGAAATAGCAAGCATGCTAAAAGCTCGAATGCTCAATAGCCACGTTGTGACACGCAAGGGTTTATGTGGAAGGACACGTGTCCAATAGACACCAGATGTCGTGTCATGAAAATACTAGATTTTCCAGGAACATGTATAGTATAGCAAGTGCTAGGATTGCGTTGTTACGGTGTTGCAGATATCTTAACTCATCGTGCCCTGTCGAAATCATAATAATACCACTCTCTAACTTTGCTATAAGCTTTTAAATATCGACACAGAAAAAAGATGATTCACACAATCAAGACGGTTTTAACCTACCCACCAGCTTCATTCCCACGATCTCTCTCTTCTAACCTTGGTCGGGAAACTTCCGCAGTTAAATTCTGCACCAAACCTGATAGTGATAGTGCTCATAAGATGGACAAGACTCAGAACTCGAGTGAGGAAACTACTCATGGGTGAGTTCAGATAATATATCTTAATCTAATTATCATGTATATATTTTCTTATTGGGTTTTCTAATTGAGATTAATTTTGTGAAGGGATGTGATGTCTCATTCGTTTGGGGAAGGGTATGCTACGCGGTCTGATGAGGAAGGATTTGGTGGGATTTATGGTGGAAACCAATCAGATCCTAAGACTGAGACGGATAATTTCATCCATGTCAATCACCCAGGTTTATTGTTTATCAAACATGTCTGACTACCTTTTTGTTTTGTGTTTTTTTGCCTTCTTTGATTGTCTTATTCCCTTTGTTGGGATCGAAGTGAAAATTAAGTAGCCTTCCTACTTATAATCATGGGCTGATGATTATTTTTCTCTCTTGGGTATATTCATGAAGCTTATGACAAGACCCAGGGATGCGAGGTGAAGGAGAAGGAAAAAGCGAGGCATCAGCCCAGCGCCAACGCTTAAGTTAATTATGGGCATAGGTTTATGCATGTGTTTGATATCAGTCTTCATGACTTTACTTTCTTGCTTTCTTTCGCTTGTAACTTAAGTTTAAATTAATCAAAATATTATGTGTTGTGTACTATTCATGGCAAATGTATATTCAGCGAGTTTGCATACTATGGAAGAGCAAGAAGAAAAACCTGCCTCTCATAAAAATCACTTTTGCTTTTCTCCCATCCACGCTTTTGTTAGATAAATTAAATTATCACATATTTAGAAATCAAAAACGACATAAATACAAATGCGCAACTTAGCCCACAGTACGCAATTAAAAAAACTTGACATACAAAGAGTTATTGAAATTTATTGATTGCTATTATTCTCTGCTGCAAATACAGTTACTAGAATATCAGTTAACATTGATGTGAATAAAACAATTATCATCACAAATCAAAATCATGAATCTACAACGCTTTATTGCATCTTTTTTCACTTGCACTAGTCATTTCACAATGAAACAATACGCCTAAGCCATTCATTAGCAAGTATATTAATAGACACGAGCCTTCGGAGGAAATGATTCAACTTCATCATCCAATGTATTCATATGGACCGGCCTGTAATCCAACCGGACCTTCTCGTTCTCCCAGAATCTGCAAATTAATGCAGTAAAGCTTAGCTATTACTGATGTAAGTATTTTCTCCTCAATAAAGTCATTGTAACAAAGTTAACGAAATCAAAATCATGTCTATGATGTTAGCCGATTCCAACTAAGAACTTAATGAGAATATTTGGTTTCTTGATATTGCATCAAAGCATTTTATAGTCATAATAAAATAGTTTATCCTTGTCAACCGTATTTTCAAGCCCAAATAGCTCTGTTACTTGAGGGAACATGTTAAAGTATTAATCATTCTCCGACCACCATCTTAATCATATTTACATTAGTTAGTCTCTTGACGCAGACCATGCTTGTGGTCAGAAATATACCCGAAATATCTCCCTCACACCAAATGACTGCTCTAACTTTTCTAATAGGTTGCAAAATACCCATTATTCTTACAGCTCTAAGTCAATTGTCATCACTAAGTAAAATATCACTATCAAACAGAGAATAGTATATTGCCACCGAAAAAAACACTGCATGCTCAATTTTGGGTTTAATCTGCCACTTAAGAATTTGGTGCCCATTAGAGGGGAACAGCATTGGTCAAGAACGACATAAAAGCTCATGTTTCGTTTTGGAATAAAAATTACTTAAGAGTTACTGAAGATCTGCAAGCAAGGATCAGTTGGAAGGACCAAATCACTAATATTATTTCCAATATTCTGTCGCTATCCTGTTAACCAAATGAGCTGCTTGGCTGCTTCACCATTATAAGAGTCGAGCTCTACTGCTCTTAATAAGCAAAAGGCTTAGATACACTAGGTGCATGTGCTTGGTTGGAGGGAATGGAAGGGAATGGGATGCTTGGTTAGGTGATTGGGGTTGGAATGAGCATTCTTACAATTTTAAGAATAGGTATTCTATGTCAAAAAATAAAAAATCCCCATTCCATTTCACTAAAATATGTGTAAACTATGGTATAACCCATCTGATCCACTTGTTCAGCCTAAAAATAGTTTTTAGGCAACCTGCACGAAATCCAGCCCATCCCAAAAATTTGATTGGCCCACATCGGGTGAATCACACCTATTTAACCGTTAAAAAAAAGAAAGAATTATTCCTATTTATGCCAACATAGGAATGGAATTTTATTCCCAATCCCATTTTATTCCCACCTCCTTCCCCATTCTATCAAACCAAACATGACTTAAAAGGATTAAGGTTCCCACTATAAATAAGAGATTCAAATTCAACTCTACTACTCAAGTGCCTACTTCTGTGAGTAGTAATATACAAAAGAAGGATAACCTCGGTACACAACTCCTTGTAGGGGTGACTCCTTGACTTGCGAAGGTAGGGCTGAGGGTTGACTGTATACAGTTTTATAAGAAGCTATTTTCCAGAATTAAGTAATTGGAGTTACATCTATTTTTCTATTTTCATGAGTTCACCCCACCCGAAAAATGGACAAATTCCTTTTCTTAGGGAACAACCTTACCAAGTAGCAATCTAAAATTAATAAATCATCTTATTGAAACATGACTTACCCCAATGTGTGTTTCATCCAGTTCTCATCATCTCTTTTCTGCAAAATCCAAAACAATATATTCAATAACAGTATTCGTATTAATGATAAGAAATTTGCACACGGGGGTTAAACTAACCGTGAAATCCTCACGGGCATGAGCTCCTCTACTCTCTTTCCTGGCTTCAGCAGAGTGCATTGTGATGCAGGCATTTATCAAAAGATTTTCCAACTCTATAGTCTCGATCAAGTCAGAGTTCCTGTGAGTATATAGCCAATAAACTTTTAAAATGAACAAGCAGATTACTTGAAGTATCAGGAATACTGAAATTTTGCTAAAAAGGATTTACCATATTAAACTTCGGTCCTCCAACTTGACATCGTGGAAGTTTTCCCACGTTTTATCAATTAATTGACAACCTGTAATGAGGCAGATGAAGTTCAGAGTAAGAAGAAAGATATACAATCAGCAAGAGTGAAACACACCTTGTAAAAAAGGAACTAACTAGTAGAAGGATATAAAGTACAATTGACGAGAAATGAATTACCTTCTTCTAAAGTTTCTTGTGTACGAAATACAGCAGCATTGTTTTGCATTACTCGTTGCATATTCAACCGAATTTTTGAAGTTGGCGATGAACCATTTGAATTTCTCAATTTGTCCAGCCATGCAATTGTTTTCTGACCTGCATCCTTCTCTAAAGGTTTTTGTTTCTCTCCTGCCAATTGGATAAAAGATGCATTTTTATCACTCTAGTACAGTGCGCACAATCCATTTTAATGACTAAAAAAGAATCTTGCCTGGCGTATGGATTTCTGCAACTCTATTTGCACAAGCTCTGCCAAAAACAACAATATCTAGAAGTGAATTTGCACCAAGCCTATTGGCACCATGGACTGATGCACAGGCTGTTTCCCCAGCAGCCATCAATCCAGGAACTAGTGCATCTGGATTGTCACCTTTAATGGTAACCACCTGCATAACGAAGTAGCAAATTACAGTTTCTCATTCATTTCTTTTAATGAAAAATGAAATATAGAAAAAAAAAAGTACAAAGAAGAAGAGTTTAACTCTTGTGCTTACGGCACACAAGACAGGCTAAAACTTTGAGTCACTAAACCAAACAACTAGTCAAGTAAACCTCTTGCTATTCGCACTGTGATGTAGATAAAGGTTACAGAGAGCTCCCAAAGTCAGTGCTATCATATATTTGAGGCAGTGACTGACAGAATTACTGCTACCATCAATATTTTCTTTGATCTTTCCTAGTTTAAATCCAAAATTTGCCTTGGTCTTGTCATAATGGTATCTAGTTTGTACTATAGAATAATATTAGATAATTTTAAACCCAATCCAATCTACGAGTTCAGCTTAATATTATTCATATAATGGTACAAAATGAGATGCCAATATTAATAATTTTGTTGTCAAAACAAACCCAAACAATTTTTATTACTTGTGTTATAATGATCTTGCTCAAATATCAGGTATGAGCAAAGCTGTACAATGTGCAAAAGAATGGTGACAGGAGAAAAAATAGCATAAAGCACTAATTTATCAAGTAATCAATAGCAGTAAACAGTTGCCATATAATTTTTTTTTTTATCTAGCCAGGATAGTATGATTAATTATCCAAGGTATCTTTTTTCTCTTTTTCTTTATTACTATTGTAAAGAACCTTGGGATACACCACCCCAAAAGCTAGCTCAAAGGGTGGGAGTGCCCAAGGCCAGGCAAGGCCACATTAGTTGTTCATCCAACCAATGTGGGACTACATATCTCAACACGTCCCCTCACACGAAAGCCCATTGGGCTTAAAGAGTGGATAATGCAACAGGCCCAACCTACTTTTTTTTTATCTAGCCAGGATAGTATGATTAGTTATCCAAGGTATCTTTTTCTTTATTACTATTGTAAAGAACCTTGGGATACACCACCCCAAAAGCTAGCTCAAAGGGTGGAAGAGCCCAAGGCCTTATAAAGGTCACATTAGTTGTTCATCCAACCAATGTGGAACTACATATCTCAACACGCCCCCTCACACGAAAGCCCATTGGGCTTAAAGAGTGGATAATGCAACAGGCCCAACCTACCTGTGCTAAGAGAGTCCACAAGAGAAAGTGGGGGACGGCGAGGCTCTGATACCATGTAAAGAACCTTGGGATACGCCACCCCAAAAGCTAGCTCAAAGGGTGGGAGTGCCCAAGGCCTTATAAAGGCCACATTAGTTGTTCATCCAACCAATGTGGGAATACATATCTCAACAACTATATATTTTGTAATCTTTCAATTGGAAGTCTTACTTCAAACTGCTTGTTTTAACTTCATACCTCTCCAAGATGGTTTGTGGGAATACCACCCATGTTATAATGCACAGTTGGCAAAACAGGAATGGGTTCCTTCGTAACATCCACACCAGAAAAAATAGCAGCAGTTTCAGAGATACCAGGAAGTCTTTCCTTGAGCACATCCGGGGGCAAGTGATTCAAGTGGAGATAAATGTGATCTTTCAGGGGTCCTGCAAATAATTTCCACAGTTAATACAAGCTTCCTTAATAATAAAGAAAATAACAAATGTCCAACTTAACTGGAAGAATAAATACTTTACGATTTCCAGTTTATCGAATAGAGAGGTCATGATTCTCATCAAGCTCAGGTAACTCACTCATTTTTAGGCTTAAAACTTTTTTAGAAATATAATATAAAATCATTTGTGTTTTCACCTAACAACTTAAGCTTTTGAGATGGTTGGTTAGTGACCAAGTATCGAAACCTCTGTAACCAAATATTCTAGATTTCGATCTTTGAGGTACCTATTTTGCTATGAAAATGGTGAAATTTCAGCAAAAGGTAGATAGATGTTCACGTTTCAAGTGCAAAGGGCTCTTACGTAAACGGACGTATTAAAAATATAATATAAAATCATTCATGTGTGAGGGGACCTTTTGGAAGAGTTTGTTCATGACAAAACAAATGCTTATCTCTAGAAAAGCAAACATTACATACAAGTTATACAGCTTAAACACTGGTTTCCTCTTGAGCAATGATGAAATGTTTACCTATATTCTAGTAGCATTCAGACTTCTTATATGTTAACATAAGCTTTTTATAAAGGCATGGGTATAACAATGTAAAGCCTGCATACCTACACCACGACCTTCCCGAATCTCCATTGTCATTGATCTTGAAACTACATCTCTTGATGCAAGATCCTTTGCAGTAGGAGCATATCGTTCCATAAATCGCTCACCCTCACTATTCCTAAGAATTCCACCTTCACCACGAGAACCTAAAATGTTCAAAAAAGAAAATGAGAAACACTATACTCCAAATTTATTGGATGAGGTGTCTTGTCGGTGCAACCAAAGGCAAGTCCGAGGTTGTAAATAGAACTTAAACTACCAACCTTCTGTGATAAGGCAACCTGCTCCATATATACCAGTTGGGTGAAATTGCACAAACTCTAAATCCTACAGAATTTATGACAACATGTGAACGATAAAAGACTCACTCCATCGGATATTCATCTTAATATATTGAAAAGGACCCAAAAAAAACCTCAAGGGGTATCCCAGCACGTGCAACCATGGCATTGCCATCTCCAGTGCATGTATGAGCTGAGGTTGCCGAAAAATATGCTCTACCGTAACCCTGAAGTAGAACAGATGATCTTACCAGTCCATAATAAGTGAAGTACGATAAAAATTTCAATGTCAAACATCCGCAAGAAAGTTATGTTACCCCCGTGGCCAAAATTGTTGAAGCAGCTTGGAAACGATGTAATGTTCCATCCTCCATATTCAAGGCAATTACTCCTTGGCAACTGCCTGCATGTTCAATATTAAAATTAGTTAACTTCACCATCAACTACAACATACATCAATATTTTTTCTCCTTTTTCACCACTGTATACATGTTTGAGAAAGCAATTAGCATCACAAAGAAGAGATTACAACGTGTGCTGCAGACGACAAGTGATGTGATGCACTTGCGAAAATTGTGCATTGGCCTATGAATGCTGAGAGCTTGTTATATTAATTGATTGCAAATTAAATGAAAGCAAACTGTTTTCTGCAACAACTTACCATCACTATTCATTAAAAGATCCAATGCAAAATATTCCACAAAAAACTGGGTGTTATGTCTCATAGCCTGGCCATAAAGAGTGTGCAATAAAGCATGCCCAGTTCGATCAGCAGCACATGCACAACGGTAAGCCTGACCACCTGTATTGTAGCAACAAAAGGAGGCCAAAATCAGAACATTTCGCAAAAGTAAAGGCTGACATCCCTACTCCAAAAATCTAGGTATACCCTTTCCAAAGTTTAAGCTTTGACCACCAAATGCACGCTGATATATTCTTCCATCCTCTGTTCGGGAAAATGGTAATCCATAATTCTCTAGCTCAATGACTGCTTTTGGTGCTTCCCTACACATATATTGGATGGCATCCTGATCTCCTGTAGAACAAAGAGCTTGCATTAAGAAACAAGAAATAAAAAAGCATTCTAAAGAGAAATGTCTATTCATATGAGCTAAGCTCAACTGCTCATGGTTGCACGAGCACCAAAGGAGACTTTAGATTTTCAGCAAAAGCCCTAAAGCTTTTTTATATAGAAAAGTGCCAAATTTTTGTTTTTGTTTTTGTTTTTAGGTAAACAACTCTAGGGTATATCTTCCATGGGAGGTAGACATTTTTAAAGGAAAAAGAATATCTACATGTAAGAATATTTGTAACAGACCTACTTCACTTATAATTTATTAAATTTTGTAGGATATAATGAGAAGCGGATTTTCAAAGATTGGGTATGTTTATACCTAGCCAGTCACTTCCCTTGACAGTGTCATACATGTGCCACCTCCAGTCATCTTCAGTCATATTTCCCAATGCAGCATTTATACCACCCTATAGAGAATGTTATTCTCATGAATGAGAGCATTGCTAGCATATTCAAGAAAAGTAAAAGACACGCTTGACCGATGATGTCAGCTTAATATACTTTGGTTCGTCTAATACTTTTTATTTCACAAGCAGACAAGAACAAGAGACTGTGGGATAATCTCTAAACAATTTTTTCAAAGCATACGGTTGAGAGCTTGATTAAATCCTTGTCCATCACTGAAATGCAATATTCTACATTGCCAAGTTTTAAGTGTCATGTATCCAAAGTGATAATGAAATACCAAACAAGGATGAACTATGCAGTGAAGCTGTGATAGTGTTAAAGTTACCCAAGACTGTACTCATGGGATAATTACATAACAAAACATACTGCAACAAATGACTAATATAAAATTTACAACACAATTAAAGGTTTCTTCCAAGTCATAAAAATCTTCCGAACATAATCATCAGATAGATAAATAAAAATAGACAGTAAATTACTATCCCTTTCATCTAGATGAACACATCACCAATAGCCCTCATTTAGTTGTTCATATTCTATTTATTTTTTTATATATAAATCTATACCTCAATGGAATAATTTCAATATATTAAAATTACAAAAATACTGATTTCTGCTCCAAAACAACGTTGTTTTGGATTCATATGCATACTAGTTAAAAAAAAAAAACTAGTATGCATACTAGTAATATACCATACAACAGCCAAACGACCCAAAGGCAACTAACATAAAGCAGAACAAATAGCCATAATAACAACGTGATAGAGAGCTATCCATATAAATATGCATAAGAAACAAGCCAAAAAAGTGTTAATAAAACTCGAAAATATCTCCCATACCTGAGCTGCAACAGTGTGTGAACGAGTTGGGAAGAGCTTGGTAATGCAAGCAGTATTGAACCCATGTTCTGAAAGTCCAATAGCGGCTCTCAACCCTGCGCCACCAGCACCTACGACAACTGCATCATAAGTATGGTCCACCACAGTGTATGAGGAGTTTACCCCACTCTGCACAACAAACAAAACGATTCGGCTTCAGTAAAACACGTAACCCTATAAGAAGCAAGGCAAATTCAATTCAAATCCATAAAAACTGGAACAATCAAATTATGAATTCTAGCGGGGAAAAATGATCAAACAGATACAATAGGTCAAAGTCATCCTAATTTATAATAAGATTTGAAGGAAAAGGAAAAGCGAAAACACAAGTAATTAAAATTCAATTACAAAACAAAAATGGGAAACCTAAGATTGGTATGGTAATAAAGAGAGGAGTTCATACAGAGAAAAATCTAGAGGCGTGAGATCTAAATGGGTAATTAGGAGTGGATCTGTTGGAAGCTTGTAAGCCAAGTCCACGAGCGATGCAGCGCCACATTTTCGCACCACACTCTGCCGAGCTCGCTTTGTTTCCGATTCAGAGTCTTTTACCCTCGTCGTTTACTTTTGTTTTATGATCTCTCAGGGCATTTTTTTCAGGGTTTAATCTCTGTTTTGCTGCATGAAATATTTATATGCGTGTGTCAGACAAATAATTCCCGCGATGTAGAAATATTTTTCTCTTTATACAACGGGAGAGTGTCTATCATTTTGGAAGACAGAAAGTTGTGTAAGAGAAAAATAGATAAATCATGTGGATAAAATAGATGAATTTTTTTGGATAACAAGATGAAAAAAGTTTTAAAGATGTGAATCCACCTTTTATAAAAATGAAATAATATAATATGTTTCATTTAAAATGACACAATTTTTTTCTTTTCTAATATATAATAATATTTTTTCGATCACGTGACCCTTGTAAAATCCTACTTTTAATTTTTAAAATGTTGAAAAAATTTGAAGTATCTTTTCCATATAATTTTTGGATTCAGTTGTCGGAAAAGTGATTGTGTAATGTTATATAATTCGTTTTGCGTATCGTAATTTTTTTTTTTTTTGACTTCAAATGGTGTGGATCCCACAAAATATTGTGAGTAAGAAATTTTTTGTGATTATGTTAAATGAGAAATGCAAACCCATGATTTTTTTTGTAAGGCGTAGTTTGCTTCTTTCTTCCCCTCCTTTTTTATTACAAAAGAAAATATGAAAAAAGAATTCAGTGTAACTAGGAGAGAATTACTTGTCAATTATTTGTTTGTGGAATGACAAGTATGAGGGTAAAATTATAAAATCCAGCGATTAAATTTTTTTTTTTTTTGAAAAGGAACAAAAAATTGGAGTGGGCTAGGCTAGAAGTAACATTGTGGGGTGAGCCTGATTTTTCGTGTAACTAGAAGTACTTGTCAATTATTTGTTGGTGAAATGACAAGTATGATTTCTATAAAATCCAGCGATTAAATTATTTTTTTTTTGAAAAGGGACATAAAATTAGAGTGGGCTAGGCTAGAAGTAACATTGTGGGGTGACCTAATGTTTTACCAAAGTTTGAGGGAAAGGGATTTAGAATAAAAAGCCCAAGTATTTTGGTGAAGGGGCAGGCTCTAGGTTAAGCAGAGAAGGGCCTCTGAAAACCAAATTTTAATGTTTTACATTATTAGATAATTTATAACATGTGTTGGAATGATTATTTTGAAGGAACAATTAATTTATTAAAAAACTTTTGATTAAAAATTTTCAAATCTTGAAATACACTAATTCAAATACGCACTTAATTTGGTAATTGAGGAAAATATTTTCAATAGTACGAGGGTATTGAAAACTCAGTATATCCTTGTCAAAATTAGAAAAAAATAATATACTTAATTTTACTTTTTTTTTCATCTTTTTATGATTATTAACACCTGAATTTTATTTTCTATTTTTTTTTGAGTGTGTTCTATTCTGGAGATTGAGAGATAGGGTGTGTTGTATTCAGTTCAAGATACTAGATTTTAGTTGAGAATTGTAATCTATGCTACGATGTCCATGACATGTCTTATTTATTTATTTATTTATTTTTGAAGCACATAATATTATTAAGTCAGTGTCTTTACTAATTTGAATCCAACCAAGTAAGAGGGCAAGTTCTCTCTATATTTTCTCCATTTACATATTATAAAGTCAGTGTCTTTACTAATTTGAATCGAACCAAGAGGGCAAGTTCTCTCTATATTCTCTCTAGAGGAGATAAAGCTATAATAGCACAAAATAATTTAATAATACAATTATTAATAACCTTACATCACAGGATATCAAATTTAGAAAGTTATTTATTGAAAAAACAAGAAATAGATATAGATAATCTTGTAGAAGAATTTGATAAAAAATTAAAACCTATACAGCCAAAACCTAAGAAACAAAAACAATCTTGTAGTTTTTTAGTTTATAAAAATGAATAATACATCTTTTCCTGGAACTAGTAGAACTATTATAGATCAACCTAGAAAAAGTACTAGTTTTAGATCACCTTTTGAGATATTCAATATTAAAAATAAAGATAAAATAAAATTAGAAGAAGAAATAGATATAGATAAAAATATAGAACAATTTAGAGAATCTGCTTTAAAAATATTAGAACCTAAAAGACTGTACGAAGTAGGAAGATTTGCTATGAAGCACAGGTCTTTTTAGAAATTATTCAGAGGAACAAGTATCATGTGTAGGAGATCAAGTAGTAGTTTTAGATTGTATGAGTAAAAAGGCCAAGGAACAGTTAAAGAAATCCCATAAAAATTATATTCATACAGGATTATTTATTATTGGAGTAAAAGGATTAATAAGAAGTAAGACAGGATGTAAAGTTTTAGTAACTCTCTTTGACAAAAGATGGGGTAAAGATGTACAAAGATCACTAATATCTTTAACAGAAGTAGATTTAAATAGTGATGTAGGACTTTTTTACTGCACTCCCAATATGACATTACCCATAGAAGACTTTTGTAAAAATATTAAAATAGGAATACAAACTAAGGGGTTTGAGGAATTTATAAGTGGAAGTAATTTAGTAATTACAATAGGATTTATAGGAAAAACTGTGCAAAATATAAGTATTAATTATAAGGTAAAAATAAATGATGTAATAGAATATATATCAAGTGAAAATATTAAAATGATAAAACCTAAAGAAATATCTTCCCAAGAATTAGCAGGATTAGAATGGAACACTAGTAAGTTCTTTGGGGACAAGGAAAATAGTGATATATTAGTACCAGAAAATGGAGTATTCTATAGTGATGGAAGAGGAGAAACTTATGTAAGATTTTTAGACTATAAACAAAGGGTAAACAGAGAAGAAGATACGGAAACAGAGCTTAGTAATGAATTCATGTATAGGATGGAAAATTCATATGAATATTATACAAATAAATACAAATATAAGATTGAAGAACAAAAACAAAAATTATTATTAGAAAAGAATAAAATGTAAGAAAACTGACAAATAATAGAAGATAAGATAATAATTCCAAAATATGATAAATTAATAAAAAATGAATTAGAAGAATTAGAAGAACAATTAGTAAGAGAAAGGAAAATTGAAGTAGAACAAGTAATTTATCAAGATAATAATAATAATATTAGAGTAAGAGATATAACAGAAGAAGAATATGAGAAAGAATATATGATAACTATAGATGATGAAACAGAAATAATAAATAATTTCATTGGACAAGAAAGATGTGAAGAAGAATCTGAACAAGAATTTGAAGAAAGTGAAGGTGAAATAGATTTTAAAATATTATATTCTAATTTTATGGAAGGACGAGATAGTAATGCAACAGGTGCATCAGGAACAAATTATACAGAACCTAGAATTTATAGGTCTGGGAATTTGCCAAGACAACCTTATAGAAGTTATGATGAAAGTAGAGAAAATAGATTTAAACCTAGGGGGAAAAGATATCCAGTAGAGAAACCTATACAATTACAACCAATAGAATCAGGAAAAAATTTAAATTTAACAGCACATAGTCCTCAAATATGGGATAAAGTAATAGATATTTGGAAAAATATTGTAGTAAATGATTATATAGGAAAAGATTTTGATCATAATCCAGAAGAAATGTTAAGATATTTAGAAACATTTTTAGGTGAATCTGTAAAAGCTATATGGGAGAGATTTAAAGAAGAGTACCCACAGGAGATAAATGTTATTTTATCATTAGGAACAAATCTATTTAATTTTGTTAATAAAATACATATGTTATGCACAGGACAAGACCCTAATTCAGGCCAAATTAAGATACAATATGAAGCAGTAAAAGCATTAGAACAAATGACTATTAAAAATTGGCAATATATAGAACAATTTTTAGAAGATTTTACTTATAATGCTTCTATCTCAGGAAACATATTTAATAGAGAAATAGGAGAAAAATTATTTAGAAAATTACCAGGACCATTAGGAGAGGAGATTTATAAAAAATGGCAACATAGGATACAAGAAAACATTATGTATCAAAATTTACCACATTTTGACAATGTAACTATTAGATGTAGTTTTATAATGTCTTGTTTAAAAGAAAAATGTTCAGAAATACAGATAGCAAAACAATTAAAAGGAGATTATAGTTTTTGTAATAAAATATTTGTTCCACAGAGATATGGGGAACAAAAACCTAAAAGAAGAATATCTAATCAGAATTATAGAAAAAATAAAGGAAAAGTAAAGAAAAATTATTATCTAAGAAAAACAGAAGCAAAAAAGCCTTATTTAAATAAACAAAGACATGTAAGAAAATATCATCCTGAAAGAAGTTATAAAAATAAACTAAAGTGTTTCACATGTGGAAATGAAGGGCACTTTTCTATAAAATGTCCTTATAGGAAAAACATGGAAAGCAGAGAAGCTTATTTAGTAGAAAAAACAAATTTAAACTTAATTAATATAGATGAACATATTAGTGATACAGAAAGTATATATATGTTCTGAAATCATAGCAGTAAATAATGATTCCTCAGATAATGATGAATTCATAGAAAGAATATCAAGTTATATGAATGTATTTCCAGAATGTAAAGAACATAATTGGGAATATAGAAAAGGAAGTCTATATAAATGTTGCACAGTATGTAAATTATATCCTAGTATGGAAAATAGGTATCAATGTAGTAATTGTTTTGAAGAAAGATGTAATAGATGTGTACCCCAAAAAGAAGACAAAGGAAAACAAATTATGAATTTACAAGAAAAAGATACTAAAAAGATATACATTATGCAAACAGAAGTAAAAGCATTGCAAGATCATATTACCATATTATATAGTGAGATAAGTGAATTAAAAGAAATAATAACAAAACAAAATGAAAGATTACAAGGATTAGAAGATTATTTGTATCAAGGCTCCCAACCACAAATGTTATGTGTAGAACAAATAGAAGAAATGAGAGAACAAAGTAAAGAAATCTCTAAGACAACTAAACCTATAAGATTTATATGTGATAATAAAAAACTATTAAAAGAAATAAAAGTTGATTGCAAATTAAAATTAGAAAATGGAAAAATATTTTATATAAGAGCTATGATAGATACAGGGTGTACTAGAAATGTAATAGATCAAAAGATATTAGAACAAGAAGATTATGAACAAACAGATCGTATTATAGTATCAACAGATATAAATAATAATACTACAAAACATAAATATCAACTTAAGCCAGCACAAATAGGATTTTTAACTCAATGTGGTGAATATTCAGACTATTATTCCTTTACCGAAGTAGTAGCAAGACCATTAGATATAGGATTAAGTTTAATAATAGGATTAAGATTTTTATTAGAAGACTCTGGAGGAATGCTCCTTACACAAAATAATTGAGAGATATTTAGAAGTTCAATATTAACACCAATACAAGTGAAAAGAAAAGACCCTTTAATTATAGATTATAAAGAAGAAAAATAATTCTGAAAAGAAAATAGCAAAACAAAATAGAAACGAATGGAATAATTCTTTAAATAAACAAAGAAAATCTGAATGTGATTGTCCAATAAAAGGACAATGTAAAATTAATCAACCTATTAAAGAAGAAGAATTTTTAGAAATAGACTATTTAGGTATTTAAGATAATTGTGTAATAATAGATTTAGAAGATTTTAATGAATTTTTTAATCCTATACAAGCTTATAATATATTAGAAAATAGTGATATACAAGATGTTATTAGTAAATTAGAAAAATTAGAAATATTTGGAGATAACCCCTTAAAATATTGGGATATAGATAAACCTATATGTGAAATAAAATTGAAAAATCCAGATATAAGAATATCTACTAAAAGTATTAAACATACTATGATAGATGAAAAAGATTTTAATCTTCATATAGAAGAATTGAGTAAATTAGGATTAATTAGAAAATCAGATAGTAGACACAGATCAGCAGCATTTATAGTAAAGAAACATAGTGAAATAGTTCGAGGAAAAAGCAGAATGGTCATTAATTATAAACGACTAAATGATAACACTATAGAAGACGCATATAATAATATTCCAAACAAAGATACTTTAATTTCTCATATACAAGATTGTAAAATATTCAGTAAATTCGATTGTAAAAGCGGTTTCCATCATTTTAAATTAAAAGAAGAAAGTATAGAATGGACAACTTTCACAACACCCTTAGGACATTTTGAATGGTTAGTAATGCCTTTTGGGCTTAAAAATGCACCAAGCATATATCAAAGAAGAATGGATGAAATTTTTCTAAAACATAAACAATTCTGTATAGTAAAAATATAAAAGAACATATAGGACACTTACATGTAATATTCTCTGAGTTTGTTAAACATGGAATTATAATTAGTAAAAAGAAAATGGAATTAGGAAAAACTTATATTAAATATTTAGGATTAGAATTAGGAGAAGGTACTATGAAACTACAACCTCATATTTCCCAGAAAATTATAGAATTTCCTGAAGATTTAAAAGATTTAAAAACACTACCAGTTATGCTAGAAATTTTATAAAATATTTTGGCAAATATTTAGGGCCATTATATAGTAAGCCTCACTGTGGTGTTCATCTGGTGGCTTTCAAGAAAGGGTTCTTGCATCATTGAAGAACGGTGGTGTGGATCACCATTAGAGGGTTTTAACCCTTCAAGCCTGACATCTGATCTCCCTGACTGATCAGGCCAAAAATAAGGTAACATCATGTTGTCTTAAAGCATGAACCAATGTGTGCATGTATGTTCCGCAGTAAAAATTTTGTTTTACACCTTAGATGCATCGGCCTTCATGGGCCAGTTTACTTTCAAGTGGTATCAGAGCCCGGTTGCTTTACCATCGACGGATGATGGTACCTTGTTTGTGAAAGGAGCTTTTCACGGTCAAAAATCTTTAAAGGGTTAAAGTTTAAATTCTGCATATGGATTTTGAATCACAAATCCTTTAAAGTGTTAAAGTTTTTGTTTTTATGATCATGTAAATTTGATTCTGTGTTCATAAAACATTATGCATCATGGTTTAGTTTCTTTTTCTTTATGAAAGTTTTAAAAGGAACACCCTTTTTGAAAGGGTAGATTCGGCCATGGAGGGTACTAAGAGTACCTTGAATGATTTCTTATTTTTCTCCATGAATTGTGTCATGTTTATATGCATGAAATTTTGTGACAAAATTTATCATATAGTCACCTATATGATTCGGCCATGAAGGAATTTATGGCTACATGCATGGTTTAATTTTGTTTTCTTTGAGAAAGAATTAACAAAATTTGAATTAAAATTGTTTTTAAATTCGGCCAATGAGAAATTTAAGATTATGAATCTTGATGTTATTTTGATGTTTAAATGTTAAATGTCAAAATACATGTGAAAATGTTATGTGATAATATAATGTTTGTGTTTGCAAGTTTTGAACTTTTCAGGTACAAACAGGAAGGGGATGGTCATGGTGCCCGGATTTGAATTTTGAATTTTAAATTAATGTGTAATCGCGCCTTTTAATTTACAAGTGTATTTGTAATTTAAGTTTTGTATTTTTTGTCCCTTCAAAGATGTTATGGAGTTTCTTTAATTATTTGTAATTAGAGAAATAGGCTAGTGACGTATAGACGACAAACGGCCGTTGCTTAAAGAAGCAAAAAGGACAAAAGCGTGAGCACCATGGCTATCTCAATATAAACTGTTTATATGCATGTATGATTAAAACGTCTAGTATGCATGAATTGGGCAAACCGCGTTTTGTATGGTTATTATGTTTGTCCAATAGCAACTAGTGTATACCGATAGATGTTTGACATAGGTAACGACTAGCATGATAACTTACAATATGCGTTTGATGGGACCTAATTAACCCCAAGATAAAAAGGAACCCTTAAAAGGAATAAATAATTAAGCATATGATTACCTCCCACCACCAATGCTACTCAAAACTCTTCTACATAGTGGTGCTCCACAACTCAGTTGGGACCCACTATTTCGTTGGGCTAGAGTAGTGTTTGAAGTGTAAGACACTTAGGATGCTGGTTTAATGCTTAACTAAGACATAAGTTGCAGGCAGAGCCGGGCTTATGTGCTTAGGGTAATGGTGCTAGGTTGGTTGCATAAGATGCACCACTAAGTGACAAAGAGTTGTCAACATAATGTTAAGAGAGGGTATGAGATACTGTTGATAAAGATCAACCCTTTATTTAAATTAATATTGCAGTCTCAGACGGAGATTAAAATAAATAATCGCACTCTTAATCCCACTAAGGTAAAATCTAAAGTACATTAACTCTAAGTCAAAAGGAAGGGTCATGGACTTAGATAAAATAGTGGGAGGGCAAATTATTTCAAGTCTTTAATAATTTGCTTTTAACTACATAACCGTATATTAACTAAAACTATCTTTACATCATTTTCAGCTTATAGTATGACTAATCCACTGTCACTGCGTTCAATACTCGATACGAATAAACTGACCGGTTCAAATTTTATGCACTGGTATCGGAACCTAAGAATAGTTCTAAGGGCCGAAAAGATTGCCTACGTTTTAGATGCTGTAATACCCGTAGCTCCACGGGAAGGGGAAGAAGGGTTTGCGGAATTTGATTTCGTAACCCACCAACAGCACTTGAATGACAATGTGATGGCAGTATGCATCATGTTGGCATCCATGTCGCCTGAACTGCAAAAGCAGCATGAGCATATGGATGCTCCCTCTATTATCGTACATCTCAAGGAGTTGTATGATATTAAAGGCAGGCATGAGAGGTATGAGGCCTCAAGAGAACTGTTCTCTTGTAGGATGACTGAGAGCATGTCTGTTGGCAGCCATGTTCTCAAGATGATCGGTCTGATTGAGAAGCTAGGAAACCTAGGCTTCATCATGGATGCCGAGCTAAGTAATGACTTAGTCCTCACCTCACTTCCACCTTCCTTCAGTCAATTCATCATGAATTACAATATGCATGGGATGCAAGTGAGCTTGCCTGAGTTGTTAAGCATGTTAACAACAGCTAAAGTGTCTATCAAGAAGGATAGGACACAGGCTCTTTTGATTGGTGGGCCTAGCAAGGCCAAGGGAAAAGGTAAGGAGCCTGCAAAAGGTGACCCCTTTAAGCCCAAAGGAAAAGCCAAGAAGAAGAAGGGCAAGAAGAAGGGTAAGAAGGCACCTAAGGACAAGGGTGATGGCAAGAAAGGCCACTGGAAGAGGAATTGTCCAGACTACCTGAACAATGTGAAGGACAAGAAGCATGGTGATGCTTCTGCCTCAGGTATTTTCATGATTGAGATAAATTATTCTTATGCTAATCCAACCTCATGGGTATTGGATACCGGATGTGGTTCTCATATCTGCAATATGTTGCAGGTACTTAGGAGCCCAAGGAGATTGGATAGAAACGATATGGATCTCCACGTTGGTAATGGAGCAAGAGTTGCTGCTCATTCAGTTGGAGATGCTGACCTTATTTTGCCTACGGGCTTTTTATTGCATTTGAATAATTGTCTTTATGTTCCGCATATTTCTAGAAACGTTATTTCAATTTCTTGTTTAGAACAAGATGGTTATACTTTCAGTATTAGGAATGGTACTTTTTCTATCATTTTGAATGATATGGTTGATGGTACTGCTTCTTTAATAAATGGATTGTATGAGTTGGAAATGGGAAATGAAGTGCTCAATATAGATGTGAAACGACCTAGGACGGATAATCAATCTTATCTTTGGCACTGTAGACTAGGGCACATAAATGAAACAAGATTGTCTAGGATGCATAGAGATGGATACCTGGACTCCATGGATTTAGAATCCTATGGACAGTGTGAATCTTGTCTAGCTGGGAAAATGATTCGACAAAAGCCCAAAGGGCTTGAGAGTCATAGGGCTAGTGAGTTATTAGAACTCATTCATACTGATGTATGTGGCCCAATGTCTATTGAGGCTAGAGGTGGATATTCTTATTTCATTACCTTTACAGATGACAAATCAAGATTTGGGTATATATACCTAATGAGATATAAATCTGAAGCTTTTGAAAAGTTCAAAGAGTTTAGGAATGAAGTGGAGAAACAGCGTGGCAAGATGATTAAGACATTACGATCAGATCGTGGTGGTGAATATTTGAGCCACAAGTTTCAGGGTTATCTGAGAGAAAATGGAATTCTCTCACAACTTACCGCTCCTTACACACCACACCAAAACGGTGTCTCCGAAAGGAGAAACAGGACCTTGTTAGACATGGTTAGGTCTATGATGAGTGAGACTCAACTTCCAAAATCGTTTTGGGGATATTCCTTAGACACAGCGGCATACCTTCTAAATAGGGTACCGTCTAAATCTGTTCAGACCACACCATATGAGATATGGAGTGGTAAGAGACCCAACCTGAGTTACCTCAGGGTATGGGGATCGTTAGCTTATGTCAAAGCGTTGACATCAGACAAGCTTAGTGCTAAGAATTTGTGGGGTATCCTAAAGGTACTAAGGGATACTACTTCTACTCCATGGAAGAACACAAAGTGTTTGTGTCAAAGAATGCTGAGTTCCTTGAGAAGGATTTGATCTCTCAAGGAGGCAGTGGGAGTAATATTGATCTTGAAGAAGTGCAAGATCCACAAGAACAGATTGAGGAACCCGAGTCTGCTCCGCAGGCGACGTTCTCCAATGGAGAAGTAAACATACAACTTCGTAGATCTACGAGGGTCATCCATCCACCTGAGAGGTACGGGTTTGTGATTGAGAATCAGCAAACTGTTGAGGATGATGAACCAAGTAATTACGAGGAGGCGGTCAAAGATGTTGACTCCTCAAGATGGCTTGAAGCCATGGAATCTGAAATGGATTCGATGTATCAGAACAAGGTATGGACCTTGGTTCCTAAACCGCAAGGAATAGTTCCTATCGGTAATAAATGGGTCTTTAAAAGAAAGACTGATGCAGATGGCAACGTTCAGACCTACAAAGCTAGGTTGGTGGCGAAAGGGTATCGTCAAAGACAAGGAGTTGACTATGATGAAACTTTCTCGCCAGTTGCCATGATCAAATCTATTAGGATCATGCTTACAATAGCAGCATACCACGACTATGAAATTTGGCAAATGGATGTCAAGACCGCCTTCTTGAATGGGTTCTTGAAGGAGGAAGTGTACATGACACAACCTGAAGGCTTTGAAATCAAAGATCAGGAGCATATGGTATGCAAACTACAAAGGTCAATATATGGGCTAAAGCAGCATCAAGGAGTTGGAATATACGTTTTGATGAAGTCGTTAAGAGTAACGGTTTTATCAAGAACGAGGATGAACCTTGTGTTTACAGAAAGGTTAGTGGGAGTAATGTCGTCTTCCTAGTGCTCTATGTAGATGACATATTGCTAATAATAGGAAATGACATCCCCACATTAAAAATAACGAAAGAGTGGCTTTCAGAAAACTTTACCATGAAGGATTTGGGAGAGACAGCCTTTATACTTGGTATAAAGATCTATAGAGATAGATCCAAGAGGCTGCTGGGTTTATCTCAATCCACGTACGTTGACAAGATGCTAAAGAGGTTTAGCATGGAAGGGTCGAAAAGGGGTTTTCTTCCTGTCAGTCATGGGGTACACCTATCAAGGGCTATGTGTCCTAAGTCACAGCCTGAGAAGGATCGCATGAGTGGAATTCCATACGCTTCGGCTATTGGATCCATCATGTATGCCATGATATGTACGAGACCAGATGTCTCATATGCTTTAAGCATTACGAGCAGATACCAGTCAGACCCTGGAGAGGGTCACTGGACGGCAGTCAAAACCATCCTTAAATACTTAAGAAGAACTAAGCTCGTCTATGGTGGGGTTAATGAGTTAACAGTGAAAGGGTTCACTGATGCCAGCTTTCAGAGTGACAAAGATGACTGCAAGTCACAGTCAGGATTCGTATTCACCTTAAATGGTGGGGCAGTGTCTTGGAAAAGTTCCAAGCAGGAGACAACAGCAGATTCAACGACAGAGGCTGAATACATAGCTGCTTCAGAAGCAGCTAAAGAGGCAGTGTGGATCAAGAAGTTCATAAATGAACTAAGGGTGGTTCCAAGCGTGGATGAGCCCATACAGTTGCTTTGCGACAACACAGGAGCCATTGCGCAGTCAAAGGAACCTAGGTCTCATCAAAGATCTAAACACGTGCTCCACAGATATCATTTGATTAGAGAAATCATTGATAGGAATGATGTAAAAATGGATTATGTTCCCACAGATGATAACCTGGCCGATTCTCTGACAAAGGCTGTTTCTCAGAGAAAACATGATAGTCATTATGAGGCTTTGGGCATACTACTTAGGTCTGATTGGCTCTAGGCCAAGTGGGAGCTTGTTAGCATATGGGTGTCCTAGAGACAATCTTTGATTAAATAAAGGACACTAGATGTAGAACTTTGTTTGTCGCAAATAAATGAAAGCACTATTTATTCAGTTTCATATTATGTCTCGATATTACTGTTAATATTATATGAACGAACTGAATAAACCCCTTGGAATAGAACAGGTATCTCTTGAGTATCTGTGATGAGATCACGATCATGAGGATTCAAGGATATTGCATGTTTATTCCTAATTATATGTTCCTAGTCTAGAGACACTGAGTTTGGGGATCAGTGATCTCGAGTAAGACTAGTACGACTTATCTACTTGTATATGGATACAAGGTAAAGACCTCATGAGCTGCAGATATGGAGATATCTTAGCTAAAGTCGTGGGTGGACCTATAAGAGTATAGCTCGCACTGAACAGACCCAAAAAGAGACTCTATGAGGAAATCTCACAGATAGTGTCATTAGAGTAATCTCTTTATGTTTGGGTATGTCTTTCCTTAGACCAGAAGTTATTACCTAGACTGTGTTCTTGAAGGCATGTTTTGATTGTATGCCTCGTCTGCCTGAAAGATAGAGACTCATAGGTATACTGTTGGGCGTGTCCTTAAAGGGCACAGGGCTAGGGTAATAAGCTGAAGGAATTCGTCAAATCTCTGTGAGGGATTAGGTTATCTGTAAACCGGAGAAATCGGGATAACATTTACAGGGACTCGGGAATCTATGCATAGTAAAAGAGATCATGAGATGATCTGCCTTTAGAGTCAGTATAACACCTCATATATTTAAATGTGTGTTTTAATATTATAATGTGAAATGAAAGTTGATGGATTAGTGAAAATCCAAGGATTGTAGCCAAAATGGGCAAAAAGGGCAAAATGGTAATTTGCCAACCGTGAGTTCTGAGGCTAAAATACTGAGTTAGATGTTTCATACGACAAAAATAACACTGGAAATGGAATCAGGGCGAAAAATTGAGTGAATAGGTAAATTTGGGAAAAAGTGATGAATAGTGATTTTTAAGTGTTAAAATACTGTGGTGTGAGTGTACCGATAGGTGTGAAATTTTTATCAATATTTTGGAGAAATAAAAATATGTCATGGACTGGAAAAATATGTAGATTAAGAATTTACGATCGGAAATTTTATCGGAGTTAAAGTTAGATCGCGTGTGGGACCCGTGTGACAGAAGTCACTTGGCCCCACCCCTTTTTCTTCTTCCTTCTTTCTCTTTTCCTCTCCATTCTCTCGCGCCTCTCCCCTGCACAAGAAACCCCAAAACCCCATTTCTTCACCATTTCACCATTTCTTCACCGAATCGCTTGATTTTGGTGTTGAAATCTATTGTAAACAACCTTCCAAAGCCATTGGTAACACTTAGAACCCTTGAATCCATCTCCTTGGCTGCGTTTTTGCCAAAAATCAGATCCGACCCACTTGGATTTTTGGAGTTTTCTTGGAGTTTTGATCTTCTAATGGTTTAGTGAAGCCTTGGTGGTGATCATACAACACATTGTGAGTATATTTGTGGTATGTTTGTGGTTGATTTCATAGATCTAGAAATTTATGTTCAAACCTTTGATTTTAGATGTGTGATGATAGAGAGCTCAAATGGAAAAATGCTATTAGATGAAAAGGCCTTAGAATCATGTTTGTAAGCTAGAAATGCTATGTTAATTTTTGGTGAAAAATATAGGTTTTTAACTTAGGCGAATTTGGGGAAATTTTCATGAAAAATGAGTTTTGGTGTAATTTGGATTTGATGATTGTTGTAGGGTGCCTCACACGGACGGGATTGTGAAAAGTTAATTGGGAGCATACGTTTGGAACGGATTGCTCGTATTGAGGTAAACTCTTGGAACTTGGGTTTAATCCCTAGTGTGCTCCACCACACCTAGTGGAAGGTAGTGGTTGGATGATGTGGTTATGACATGGTGTGATTGTGTGCTTGTATGCATATTGCTTGTATTGTGTGAAAATTGTTTGGTCACTGGCCAGTTGACGTGTGTTGGGTTTGGACATCCGCTGGATCATTTCGTGACGGAGTGCCAGTTGGACTGCCATGGGGTCGACTCTGGGAGCGACTCCAGGATGAGCCAAACGTGGGACATCCGCCGGATAGGTCTCTTGAGGAGTTCCGGTTGGGTTGCCAGGGAGTTTTCTCAACCATGGGAGAAGCTCTAGGATTGTCTCGGGAGTTATATGATGGAGTCCTTGAACATGAATCCATGTATGGATGTTCTCGGGTTGTCTCCAGTTGGATGGTGATATTGTATTGCTTGCATATTACATTATGTCATATTTATACATTTTAGTGAGCCATGGAGTGGAGAGAGCCTCTAGCTCCATTGGTTTACTGAGATATATCCGTATATCTCACCCCGTGTTTGGGGGACCACATTTCAGGTCACTATGAGCCGGGAGGAGCTTCGGGCAAGAAGCCCGTATAGTGGACATTGGATTGGCATGCGGTGCATTGGGATTGCATGACATTTTGGAGGAGTTATGGAGTGCACATAGCATACCATTAGTATTTTGAGACTTAGGTCATGAACATATTGCAAGATGTTATTTCCATGCTTTTGTTAGTGTTCATGATTATATGCTAAGTCTTGTTTATGGTTTATTATTCATGGCATGGATAACTGTATATTTTGAGTGAGCATGGAACTTGTCCATTGCCACATTCATAGCCTTGAAGTCTCGGTATTCATGTTGTAAAAATGGTCCATATTTGTATGTAAATGGCCATTATTTGAGGACTTTGTAAATGATGTATGTTTTAAGGAAATTGGATGATGGAAGGGCCTAGAGCCTACATTAGGACATGATTATGTGTTGTGTGGAGTACCAAGGGGTTAGGGATGGATTACACAACCTTTTTGGGGCTTAAAATGCTGTAATCTGTCATTTTGCTGCATAGTAATCGATTACCCAAGGCATGGTAATCGATTACCATGCAACAGGGGACGAAAAATTGGCTACTGTCTTCACTGGTAATCGATTACTGGCCTTTGGTAATCGATTACCATGTGAGGTAATCGATTACCCAAGGTTGGTAATCGATTACCAGAACCGAGGATTGAGAAAATTGGCTACTGCCTCATTTTTGACAGGTGGTAATCGATTACCACCCACTGGTAATCGATTACCACAGTGTATTTTTCGAAAATTCAGTTTTTTCTAGACTAAAAGAAAGGGGCTTAACTTGATGGGTAGAACTCCAAATGATACGTGGTTTGAAACCACGCGTAGACAACGTAAAGGACTATAACTTGGTAAAATGAGAGAGTAAGATGGTGAGTTTAAATGAATTGAATAAAAAGAAGGATTAATGATGTTAGTAAAATGTATGATTCCGCAAATTGCATTTACAATTATAGTGTGGTTTTAATTGATTACGGAAAATGTATTGATGCAAAAGAAAAGAAATATGTTAAAAGAAAAATTTGCCCGTAATTTAATTAACCCAATCACTGTGATTGTAACTGCGCTTAATATCATAATCAATGTTAACAATACCGGTGTACAACGGGCTGTTACATTTTATGGTATCAGAGCAGTTTTGTTTAGGGAACTCTGATTGTTTGTGTATGTTGTATCTTGTGTGCCATAGCTATCTGTGAACTATTTATGATTAATGTATATGTGATTCCTCAGTGTGGGTCTGATCAACTCATTCCTTTGTGTTACATGTACAGATATCATGAGTAGGGCACGAGGTCGCCGTGGGGCACGTGGTGCAGGTCCTTTGCCACCGGATCCGGTCACTGCAGTACTGAATGCTCTGCAGGCGGAAACGGCTGCAAATAGAAATATGACTGAGAACCTGATGAAAACTAATCAGGATATGATGCAGGCCTTTATGGCTGAGATGAGGGCGGATAGAGGTCGTCCTAGGAGGGATAATTCACCTCCACACACGGCTACGGTGACTCCTACACCGACGCCATCTGTTACTCCTCAACAGGGGGAGAGTGGGGCTAGTCACCACACTGGTGAGGCTAGTCATCATACTACTACTGACCCTAGCTATGTTCCTGATCCGTCATCTGTTGCCCAATCTACTGGGGCTGCTGGGCAGGTGCTTGATAATGCTGACGATGAGCGTAGGCTCATATCTTTTAGGAAACATAAGCCACCCGCATTTCTGGGGTCAAGGGACCCAAAGGAGGTTACTGCTTGGTTGAGGGGTATGGATAAGATTTTTCAAGTTATGAGATGCCAAGATCCACAAAAATTATTGTATTCTGTTTATATGCTGGAGGGTGATGCCCAAGAGTGGTGGGACAATGTGTCTCGCCCATTTGTTATTCAGGGTGAGGTTCTTACTTGGACTATGTTCGAAGGTTTATTTCATGAAGAATATTTTCCCCGCGATGTTCGGGAGGCAAAGCAAGGTGAATTCGATAATTTGGTACAGGGAGTCATGACTGTGGATGCCTATGTGGCAAAATTTAATGAACTTGTCAAGTTTGCTAATTATGGAGGTACTCTACCTACTCCGGAATTCTTGTCAGCTAAATTTCAAAGAGGGCTGAGTGAGAAGATTGCTAAAAGGATGTCTAATACGGCGGTGAGAAACTTTGCTGACTTGGTGACCCAATGCAAGAGGGTTGAGACTGTTTATGGGAGGTATCCAAAATCGGATAAGGTAAAAGAACAAGATGTTAAGAGGACACCTGGTCCTTCTGGAAATGCTAATAGAGGAGGTTTCAATAATAACAACAGGGGTAGGGGGCTGCATGTGAGGCAGCCTCCTGGTCAGTTCAAGATGGGTGGAAACACTGGTGGTGGTGGTGCTGCGGACAGATATTATATCCCAAAATGTGGGATGTGTGGGAAATACTACAAGGGTGTATGTGGTGCTGGTCCGTTGACATGTTTTAAGTGTGGTCGGAGTGGCCACTTTGCTAGAGATTGTCCATCTTCTTCGGGGCAGGCTGCGAATCTGCAGGCCTTGCCGACAGCTACTACTACTGCTACTCCCATTGCTGCTGTTCCTACTGTGGGACGAGTGTATACTACAAATGCGCAACATACTCAAAAGGCTCCGAATTTGGTAAAAGGTATAATTTTCCTATCTAATGTCGACTTATCTGTATTATTTGATTCGGGAGCAACACATTCATTTGTGGCGGACTATGTGGCTAAGGCGTTGGACTTAAAGGTAACACGAATGGTTCCTCCGATGCGTATTACTACCGCTACAGGAGAGGTTAGTGAATCGTCTTGGATATGTGAAGATGTGAAGTTCACTTATTTAGGCAGGGGTTACACCATTGATTTAATTATCTTACCCCTGGCCTCTGTCAATTTGATTTTGGGGATGGATTGGTTGTCTCGGAACTGCGCAATGATTGATTGCTGCGGAAAGAGGTTGTTGCTATCTCACGAGAGGCCGTCTGTTTGTCCGTCTTTGTATTTGTCTGTCAGTCAGACTGTGAAAGCCTTGAAGGCTGGAGATCTGGGATATGTCTTGTTGGGCGGATTGGTAGGTGATAAAAAGGAGGAGATTTCTGCTATTCCAGTTGTTAGTGAGTTTGAGGATGTATTTCCGGATGAGATACCGGAATTCCCGCCTGAAAGAGAGATTGAATTCTCGATTGATTTATTGCCTGGTGTGGGGCCGATCTCCCTGGCTCCGTACCAGATGTCGCCACTTGAGTTGGCCGAGTTGAAGAAACACATTGAAGAATTGTCTGCGAAGAATTTTATTAGGCCGAGTGTGTCTCCGTGGGGAGCACCGGTTATATTTGTAAAGAAAAAGGATGGTAGCATGAGATTGTGCACTGACTACCGACAGCTGAATAAAGTGACTATTAAGAACCGGTACCCATTACCGCGTATTGATGATTTATTAGATCAGTTGAGGGGTGCCTGTGTATTTTCAAAGATTGATCTCCGGTCCGGATATCACCAGATTCGGATTAAACCGGAGGATGTACCTAAAACAGCTTTCCGATCCAGATATGGACATTTTGAATATCAAGTGATTCCTTTTGGGCTTACTAATGCCCCTGCGGTGTTCATGGATTATATGAACCGCATTTTTAAACCGTATTTGGACCAGTTTGTAATTGTTTTTATTGATGACATTTTGATCTACTCTAAGAGTAAGGAGGAGCACGTTGACCATTTGAGGACTGTGTTGCAGGTGTTAAAAGATAAGAAGTTGTATGCTAAACCGTCTAAGTGTGAATTCTGGTTGTCTGAGGTGCAATTTTTGGGTCATGTTATTTCTGCAAGTGGTGTTGCAGTGGATCCAAGCAAGATTGAAGCGGTGAGTGACTGGGAATGACCTAAAACTGTGACTGAAATCAGAAGTTTTCTGGGGCTTGCTGGCTATTATCGCCGATTTATACAGGGATTTTCTGCAATGGTTTTACCGTTGACTCGATTGACACGAAAGGATACTCCTTTTGTGTGGACCCAGGAATGTGAGGACTGTTTTCTGCTACTTAAAGAGAAATTAACTACTGCTCCGGTGTTAACTTTACCTGATCCGGAGGGTGAGTTTGTGTTATATTGTGATGCTTCTAAGAAAAGTTTAGGGAGCGTGCTGATGCAGGAAGGAAAAGTGATTGCTTACGCGTCTAGGCAGTTAAGGCCGCATGAAGAGAATTATCCGACGCACGACTTGGAACTTGCTGCTATTGTTTTTGCCTTGAAAATCTGGAGGCATTTTCTGTATGGGATGAAATTTGCTGTGTTCAGCGACCATAAAAGCTTGAAATATTTATTTGATCAGAAGGAGCTGAATATGAGGCAGCGTAGATGGGTTGAATTCTTGAAAGATTATGACTGAGCTGAAATACCACCCGGGAAAGGCTAATGTTGTGGCAGATGCATTGAGTAGGAAGTCTGTTAACTTATCTCATATGATGATGTGGGACAATGAAGTGATTGAGCAATTTCGTGACATGAAAATAACGGATTTCTTTGCAGGAAGAATGTGTGATATGGAGTTGACTCGGATTGAAAACGAGCTGCACGAGAAGATTAAAGAAACTCAGATTCGCAATGAAAGTATAAAATATTTGAAAGGCCAGAGTGGCATATCTGTTAATGAACAGGGATTATTATTATATCAGGGCAGGATTGTTGTGCCCAAGGAACTTGCTGAGGAAGTTATGACTGAGGCCCATAAGGGTCAATATGCTATCCACCCAGGTGCCACAAAAATGTACCAAGATTTGAAAGTTAAGTTCTGGTGGCCTGGGATGAAAAGGGATGTTGCCGAGTACATGTCTAAGTGCTTGGTGTGTCAGAAAGTGAAAATAGAGCATCAGAAACCTGCTGGATTACTTCAGCCGCTGGATATACCTGAATGGAAATGGGAGAGTATTTCGATGGATTTTGTTGTTGGATTGCCGCGAACTCAAGCTGGTTATGATTCAATTTGGGTTATTGTGGACCGACTCACGAAGTCTGCACATTTTCTACCAGTACGAGTGGATTACACCACAGAGAAGTTGGCTACACTGTATGTAAAGGAGATTGTTAGACTCCATGGGATACCGATTAGCATTGTTAGCGATCGGGACCCGAAGTTTACTTCACGATTTTGGGGAGTTTTGCAGCAGGCTTTTGGCACTCAGCTTCGACTGAGCACTGCTTATCACCCGCAGACTGATGGTCAGACTGAGAGGACCATACTTGAGGATATGCTGAGAGCTTGCACACTGGAACAGGGTAATGCTTGGGATAAGTACTTACCACTGGTGGAATTTTCTTATAACAACAGTTTTCATTCCAGTCTTGGTATGGCACCGTACGAGGTTTTGTATAGCAGGAGGTGTCGTACGCCCACATGTTGGACTGAGGTAGGCGATAAGGAAAGGTTTGGTCCGGATTTTGTGCAGGAAACAACAGTGCAAATTGAAATGATCAGAGAAAAGTTGAAACAGGCACAGAATCAGCAGAAAAGCTATTATGACAATAAGCGTAGACCGCTGGAATTTGAGGAAGGTGACCATGTTTTTGTACGTTTGTCGCCGGTCACAGGGGTTGGCCGTGCGTTGGGTGTGAGGAAGCTGAGTCCACGGTTCATTGGGCCGTATCAGATTATGAAAAGAGTAGGATTGGTGGCCTATCAGCTTGCCTTACCCCCTCAGTTGTCTAATTTACATGATGTTTTTCATGTGTCGCAGTTGCGACGTTATGTTCTGGATGAGTCACATGTGGTGATACCGGATGATATTGAAATCAGGGAGAACTTGAAGACTCCCGTTGGTCCTATTGCAGTATTGGATCGCAGTGAAAAGCGATTGAGAAGTAAAGTGATTCCCATGCTGAAGATTCAGTGGGAAGGCCGCACACTTGAGGAGGCTACTTGGGAGCGGGAGGACGAGATTCTCCGGCTGTATCCTGAGTTAGCGAGCAGGTATGATTTAATTTTGCGGACAAAATTTCAAAAAGGTGGGGTGAATATAACACCTCATATATTTAAATGTGTGTTTTAATATTATAATGTGAAATGAAAGTTGATGGATTAGTGAAAATCCAAGGATTGTAGCCAAAATGGGCAAAAAGGGCAAAATGGTAATTTGCCAACCGTGAGTTCTGAGGCTAAAATACTGAGTTAGAGGTTTCATACGACAAAAATAACACTGGAAATGGAATCAGGGCGAAAAATTGAGTGAATAGGCAAATTTGGGAAAAAGTGATGAATAGTGATTTTTAAGTGTTAAAATACTGTGGTGTGAGTGTACCGATAGGTGTGAAATTTTTATCAATATTTTGGAGAAATAAAAATATGTCATGGACTGGAAAAATATGTAGATTAAGAATTTACGATCGGAAATTTTATCGGAGTTAAAGTTAGATCGCGTGTGGGACCCGTGTGACCGAAGTCACTTGGCCCCACCCCTTTTTCTTCTTCCTTCTTTCTCTTTTCCTCTCCATTCTCTCGCGCCCCTCCCCTGCACAAGAAACCCCAAAACCCCATTTCTTCACCATTTCACCATTTCTTCATTTCTTCACCGAATCGCTTGATTTTGGTGTTGAAATCTATTGTAAACAACCTTCCAAAGCCATTGGTAACACTTAGAACCCTTGAATCCATCTCCTTGGCTGCGTTTTGGGCAAAAGTCAGATCCGACCCACTTTGGATTTTTGGAGTTTTCTTGGAGTTTTGATCTTCTAATGGTTTAGTGAAGCCTTGGTGGTGATCATACAACACATTGTGAGTATATTTGTGGTATGTTTGTGGTTGATTTCATAGATCTAGAAATTTATGTTCAAACCTTTGATTTTAGATGTGTGATGATAGAGAGCCCAAATGGAAAAATGCTATTAGATGAAAAGGCCTTAGAATCATGTTTGTAAGCTAGAAATGCTATGTTAATTTTTGGTGAAAAATATAGGTTTTTAACTTAGGCGAATTTGGGGAAATTTTCATGAAAAATGAGTTTTGGTGTAATTTGGATTTGATGATTGTTGTAGGGTGCCTCACACGGACGGGATTGTGAAAAGTTAATTGGGAGCATACGTTTGGAACGGATTGCTCGTATTGAGGTAAACTCTTGGAACTTGGGTTTAATCCCTAGTGTGCTCCACCACACCTAGTGGAAGGTAGTGGTTGGATGATGTGGTTATGACATGGTGTGATTGTGTGCTTGTATGCATATTGCTTGTATTGTGTGAAAATTGTTTGGTCACTGGCCAGTTGACGTGTGTTGGGTTTGGACATCCGCTGGATCATTTCGTGACGGAGTGCCAGTTGGACTGCCATGGGGTCGACTCTGGGAGCGACTCCAGGATGAGCCAAACGTGGGACATCCGCCGGATAGGTCTCTTGAGGAGTTCCGGTTGGGTTGCCATGGAGTTTTCTCAACCATGGGAGAAGATCTAGGATTGTCTCGGGAGTTATATGATGGAGTCCTTGAACATGAATCCATGTATGGATGTTCTCGGGTTGTCTCCAGTTAGATGGTGATATTGTATTGCTTGCATATTACATTATGTCATATTTATACATTTTAGTGAGCCATGGAGTGGAGAGAGCCTCTAGCTCCATTGGTTTACTGAGATATATCCGTATATCTCACCCCGTGTTTGGGGGATCACATTTCAGGTCACTATGAGCCGGGAGAAGCTTCGGGCAAGAAGCCCGTATAGTGGACATTGGATTGGCATGCGGTGCATTGGGATTGCATGACATTTTGGAGGAGTTATGGAGTGCACATAGCATACCATTAGTATTTTGAGACTTAGGTCATTAACATATTGCATGATGTTATTTCCATGCTTTTGTTAGTGTTCATGATTATATGCTAAGTCTTGTTTATGGTTTATTATTCATTGCATGGATAACTGTATATTTTGAGTGAGCATGGGACTTGTCCATTGCCACATTCATAGCCTTGAAGTCTCGGTATTCATGTTGTAAAAATGGTCCATATTTGTATGTAAATGGCCATTATTTGAGGACTTTGTAAATGATGTATGTTTTAAGGAAACTGGATGATGGAAGGGCCTAGAGCCTACATTAGGACATGATTATGTGTTGTGTGGAGTACCAAGGGGTTAGGGATGGATTACACAACCTTTTTGGGGCTTAAAATGCTGTAATCTGTCATTTTGCTGCATAGTAATCGATTACCCAAGGCATGGTAATCGATTACCATGCAACAGGGGACGAAAAATTGGCTACTGTCTTCACTGGTAATCGATTACTGAGGCTTTGGTAATCGATTACCATGTGAGGTAATCGATTACCCAAGGTTGGTAATCGATTACCAGAACCGAGGATTGAGAAAATTGGCTACTGCCTCATTTTTGACAGGTGGTAATCGATTACCACAGTGTATTTTTCGAAAATTCAGTTTTTTCTAGACTAAAAGAAAGGGGCTTAACTTGATGGGTAGAACTCCAAATGGTACGTGGTTTGAAACCACGTGTAGACAACGTAAAGGACTATAACTTGGTAAAATGAGAGAGTAAGATGGTGAGTTTAAATGAATTGAATAAAAGAAGGATGAATGATGTTAGTAAAATGTATGCTTCCGCAAATTGCATTTACAATTATAGTGTGGTTTTAATTGATTACGGAAAATGTATTGATGTAAGAAAAGAAATATGTTAAAAGAAAAATTTGCCCGTAATTTAATTAACCCAATCACTGTGATTGTAACTGCGCTTAATATCATAATCAATGTTAACAATACCGGTGTACAACGGGCTGTTACAGTGAGTAAATTGAAGATTCCCTATTTCGAATAAAGCTTACCCTAAACCGCAGGGGTTGATACATTTCCTTACCCTAGGTTAATGGGAAGATGACCGAGACGAAGGGAAATACATACGGTAACCAAATATGTGCAATAGGATGATCAAGTCATTAATCTGACTAGTTCTGGGGCAACAAAGCATTGCTAGTGCTCTGTGTTGTCATTAATTGGGTTGTGGGCTTGTTGGGCCCAAGCCCAGTTATGTCAGAAGCTAAGTTGGACCTAATGGGTCGCACACTAACACCTTGTAGTCATGATGGACTAGCTTTAAAGGTATTGGGCCTAATAATGGTTGTTAGCCCAAGAAGCTGTTTGGAAGCCCACCTAAATGGGTGGGTGGTGCATGGAGCTTAGTAATGGGCTTGGATAGTCCAAGCCATTACTAATTAATTTAATTAGTTAAATTAATAATCAAATATTTGAATTTCGAATTTTGAATTTGAAATTTGAATTTTTAAATTTGAATTTCGAAATTCGAATTTTGAATTTGAAATTTGAAATTTGAATTTTGAATTTTGAAATTTGAATTCGGAATTTGAATTTTGAAATTCGAATTTTGAATTTGAAATTTGAAATTTTGAATTTTGAATTTGAATGTTTGAACGTTTGAATTCAAGTGTTTGAATTCGAATTTGAATTGGTTTTGAAAAGTTGTTTCATAACAAAAGGATAAGACGGGATCTTATTGGAGCATATTCCTTGGATCAAGAAGCATCTTTGGAGCACTTCCTTGGGCTGTTTGGTGCGCAAGTTTAAGTGATAAGGATATCATCTTATCACTTAAAACAAAGCTCCATTCAGATTTGGTGGTTGAGGGAATCAGTGGGTGAGTTGATTCAAATTTTGAATGCAACTACTCAATATATTTGGACCCCTTCTAGGGCTGAATTATGCGCATGAAAAGTATACTATATGATAGTTTATGAATTTAAGTTTAAATTATTTTGAACTTAATTTCATGTGGATAAGATTGGAGGTTGTTGGCAAAATTGGTTTTGCAACAGCTCCACCTTATCCTCACTGTTCCATGCGCAAACTTCAAAGTAGTTTGAAAGTTGGTTTTCATTTTGAATGATTTAAAATCTCTCCTTCTCTCCAAGTGTGCGCATAACACTTGTTCCTAACCTTAGGGTTTTGTGAAAACCTCGCCAACTCTCCTCCATTTATGCATCATTCTGTAGGGTAGTTCACTACAACTTTCCAAACAGAATACCTAGCCTCCACCTTCCCCACTTGTGCGCATAGCAAGCCTCACTGTGGTGTTCATCTGGTGGCTTTCAAGAAAGGGTTCTTGCATCATTGACGAACGGTGGTGTGGATCACCATTAGAGGGTTTGAAAACTTCAAGCCTGACATCTGATCTCCCTGACTGATCAGGCCAAAAACAAGGTAACATCATGCTGTCTTAAAGCATGAACCTATGTGTGCATGTATGTTCCACAGTAAAATTTTTGTTTTACACCTTACATGCATCGGCCTTCATGGGCCAGTTTAATTTCAAATTTAGTATTAAGTCAACATTAAGATTGTTATGATTATAATGTGTTACAATTGTAGCATTAATGATAATTACAATTCTAACTAACATTAATGCTATAATGGTAACAACTTTAATGTTGTTTCAATTTTACCCGTTTGACATTTGGATGATATTATAAGAATAATAATAAACTATATATATATATATATATATGCAAAATGATTTGTAATGTGACTGTATATAATCATTGGTTTAGTCACTTAAAAACTACATCATTTTGGGTGGGATAAAGGAAATTCGCGTTCAAAATTAATTGTAGAAAATAAAAATATTATATTTATTTTCAGATTTGTATAGTTATGATTTCTCATATTTAATGCTTTATATTTGGATGAAAAATTAAAGGATTTTGTTAAGATGAAAAATTAAAATTTCTCATTAGGTTTTTAAATTGTGAATTTTAGTGATGATCGGAGGGAAATTCAGGTGAGTTTTAAATCACGTGGGATCCGGTACCCACTTAAAGTCAAATAAACACTTCTTAAACACTATTCATTTTCCTTCATTCACGTATTCTTCTTCTTCCATCAGCGTCCAACAGCTCCATGGCTCCATTGTTGAGCAAGTTTTCTTCCTTCCTCTAAACCAACCAATTCTCAACCAAATTCAACAAAGTTTGTGTTGAATCTTGATGAAAAACACCTTCTAAACACATTGGTACCACTCTTGAGCCTTGAAACCGCGTATTTGGAGAGATCTGGGCAAAAATCAGATTCGAAATCTTGGTGAAAATTGTGTTCTTGGATCTTTTAAATGCTCCAATGGTGGAGTATCCTTAGGTGGAGCCATATATCGTTCAATTGGGTGAGTTATTTCAACTTTTCATTGGTTAAATTTTGAGTTGTGATAATTGACCCTAAAGAGGGATTTTGTGATATGTGGTGTTAGAGAGCTCAAATGGAAAATGTCTATTAGATGATAATGTCTTAGAATGATGTATTAATGCTAGAAATGCAATGAAAATTTTAAGCGAAAAAAATGAATTTTAACTTTTGAAAAAAAAATTGGTGCATGAAGTGGGTTTTTGAGTTTTGGTGTTAATGTGTGGTATAGTGAATTGTAGTGTGATTATATGATGATATGAAGTGATTATGTGAGTTGTGGACCAAAGGAATTGAGTGGAAATCCTTGGTTTGGCTAACCAAGATTCGGCCATTTATGTATAATTGGGCAAATTGATGTTTTAGAACACTTTGGTGTTATGTTGTGTGATGGAAAAGTTATTAGATGGGTTGTGTGGTGATTGGCATGTGGAAGAATCAATGTAAAAATAATAAGTGTTGAAAGTGGCAAACTGTGCCTAAAGTGCAATATTTCGCAAAATGTTGCGTAAAAGTCGTAAAACCGAAAAACGACGATTGAACTAGCCTTTGGGTAGCCTAAGTAAGTGAAATAAAATGAGAAAGAAAATTTAGAAAAATAAAACCCAAAATAACACTATGTTGGCCGAACCTTTAGGGAGGAGGAGAGGAAATCTGACGTTTTCACGTTTTGACGTATTTTGACTGGAACTGACGGCTATGCATGGTTGTACAGGTTGCCGTACGTGGATATAAACTTGGAACAGTGAAACAGTGGATTGCCCTTGGTCCTGGATCAAGTGGATTGAGGTAAGTGATGTGGGTTATACATGTTATGTTGAAATTCATGAGTGGATTCAAAGTTCTAAGTGTGTGGAATGGTCCTCTGTGTAGGCGTTCCCTGTGAATCAAGCTGTAAGCGGAGTTCTGCGGAGCTCAGTGAAAGGAAAAAGAAAGGTAACCTCTTGGTATTGGGGCTTGTTCCCCTTTTGTGTTCCACCTTGCTAGTTGATGGCAATGGTAGGAAATGTGTATGAGTAGTGTAGAACAGCATGAGCATGCATGTGCATTATCACAGTGGGTATTTATGTACCAGATCTCTGGCCAGTAGATATTTTTAGCCTTCGGGCAAATGTTTCCGGTCTGCCACTGGATAGGTCTCCGAGAGGGAGTTCCAGTTGACCCAGGGTCGTGGTGTGTTATCCGAATAAGAGCACACTAGGTTGTCTCGGGTGTATATGGTTGGAAGGGGTACCTTGGTGGGTTGTTCTATGAACACGCCAGGGGTAGTACCCATAGGCGTATAGCCGAGGACATGGCGTGGTATTGGTAGCTACCATCCCGCATGTCGTAGTTGTTCTGATATATTCCCCCTTTCTCTAAATCCCTTGCTTTATCCCGTTTTATAACAGTGATGGTGTTTTATATTATTGATATACATCGAAGTGAACCATTGGGCGGAGTTTTCTCCAGAACCTCTTGGTTACTGAGATATATCCGTATATCTCACCCCGTCTCGGGGCATTATTTCAGGATGTACCAGTGGATATGGAGCAGCGGGCAAGAAGCCCGCATGATGACGAGTGGAGCAGTGGTGCATAGTTTAGCTATCATGTCATTTTAGTTTATGGATTTATTTGGCAAGTGAAGTGTAATATGTAAATATTTGTAGTTTAAAGTTAAAGTTGTAAATATAAATGTAATCCAGTGTTGTAAATGTACCATGGATGTTTGTAATATGATGGAAGGGCTTTAGGCCTATTGTAGGTTTATGATTATCTGCATTATGGTTTATGCATGAAATTGAATGTTAGTTATTAAAACTATAAAGGATTTGAAAGTAAATTGTTTACGTTTTAAGTGTATATTGGATTGGGTTGTAAGTGCCCCAAGGCGTTGTTGGTCCTTGTGTGTGCCACCTATTGGATTTTGCTGGATTTCAGGTGTATTAGTGATGTTAAACAGCTTATGCAAAATTGGGAATTTTAGGAAATACAAAGGAAACTCTGGCGAATTTTCTGTAGAATTGGCAGTTTTTGGGTGAACTTTGGAAGAGCGTATCTCTCTCCATAGTGGTCCGATTGGGACGTGCCATACTCCATTTTGAAGCTTAAGATGTCCCCTACGCTGTGTCAAAAGCCTAGGTTCATTGCTGGTGTGCGCAGCCCATGGGGCTGTTGTCACGTACTGCCCTGTTATGTCCTGTTTTAGTGGGCAGATTTGAGAAATTAATTCCCGCTTCGTTACTTGGTCAAATAAAGCATACGATATATCAAATCGAAGTTTGAGGTGACTAGTTTATGGTGTAAAAGTTTGAGAGGTAGTGGCCTTGTGGTTAGGTGCAGTTTATTCCGTGAAGTTTGGAGGTTCTTGGTTGTTTTGGAGTTGGTAGGCAATGTTGTTTGTCCAACTTCAAACGGCGATAACCGGAGCTCACGAGCTCGGAATCGAGTGTGTGATAACTTGTTAGAAAGGTAATTGAATAAGAAAAAAAGATAACCTGGAGTTTAAGTTTGGATTTTTATTTTGTGTTCGTGGAAAAACAGATTGGCAAATCCTGTTAAGTGGTAAAAACGTAAAAAGTGAGGAGTTGGCTAAGTGGGTTTATGGGAAACCCTTAGTATCTTGTATGTGATAAAATAAAGTGTATAAATAGTTAAGAAAGTCTTCTGCTAGTGTTTCAGTTACGGTCACAGCTTTTTATTATTACGCTTTTTATACTTTTACTATTCGCGTAATAATCGGAAAAAGTTTATTCTCATTTTTATAAATGAATTGCTGTGATTGTAACTGCGCTTAATATCATAATTAATGTTAACAATACCGGTGTACAACGGGTTGTTACAAGTGAGGCTTGAGCCCTTTGTCCTTCACGATGCACCAAATGGGGGGTACCTGCGAAGACACTCTGATACTTAAGTCAGTATCAGAGGCAGGTGTATTATGTTGTGAAAGTAAAGGATGACCGTACCTTGGTGGCATATTGTGTGTTTATATAGTAGTTGTGATGCCGCCTTTGTTAAGGAGGTTTGGCCTTTGAGTGGCCAGCCTTGGGCTGCAGGTCAGTCAGGAGACCTGGGTAGCCTTATCTTCCTTAGTGCCTAGTGGTAGAGTAGCGGCAAGCTGGAGCTGTCCATTGTTTACTGGAGTTAAGACGCAGTGGAATTGCCTTGGGCCTTAAGTTTACTTCCCATAGAAGGCTTCGTACGCGATGTGAGAACTGTATGCCGCGTTGAGGGCATCGCGTCTTGTGTACCGCGATGAGGGCATCACGTCAGAGCTCGTTCCTTATGCTTTGTTCTAGGCCTTTACTGGGCTTGGTCTTTCATGTGTTGATGGGCCCTGGTTAGGCATATATTTTATCCGGATCAGTTGCCCCCTAGCTTGCGGTGTTGCTATTTGGCAATGCCATGAGCTATATGTTTTTGTATGAGGCGCGGTAGTTTGTCTCTCATATGTCCTTTTGTATGCCGCAATAATCATGTCAAGAGTACTATCATGACTTTTAGCCGCTTAACAACTGTGGATTAGACGTTTAATCTGTCACGAGCATTAAATGCTACCTTTATTATGTGTGTGTTTAGGGGCAGTTGTGGGTGGTTTTATTAGTAAAATACTTCCCCTTCCTGCCACGTGTCCCTGTAGACCCGTTTTGCTTAACACGTTTCGTTGCTTTCATCCTATCCGTTGGAGAAACAACCTTTCGTATTTGGATTGAGCTTTTTAGTTTGGAGGGAAAGACATTTCGTCGGTATTATGAGAAAATCCTCCATCTCTCAGAGTTCATTTTCTCTGCATTTCTGGTGGTGACACGTCCTGCTCCTGGTGTGAACTTCCGAAGTATAAAGCTCATGTATGTTCTTTCTTCTTACCCCCTGTTTTGTCTGTGTTTCTTTCATTCCGTTCAGCGTTTCTTTCTTCTTGTTTGTGGTATGTCTGATAGTCGCAAATGTGCGGATTTAATCAGATTTTTTGAGCGGTCTGGTTCGTCCAGTCCTCCTTTGGGATTGTTATCAAGATCCAGGTCATTAGGAATCAAAGACAAAAGGCCTAGTGTAGGAAGTCTAGCCCCCTGTTCCAAAGTTAATGCTAGGCATGTCCCCTCAAGTCATACTTTTAAGTTAGGGTTACCTCTACGACAACCTAATCGTGGAAAGACATTGTCAGAACATAGTTCGTCCGTGCACCCCGAGTTTTCTTTGAGCATGTCCAAGCCTATTGTGATATCGAGTGACTCTTTTTCAAGTACTAATAGTAGTTATAAATCCGTTGATTCAAAAAAGCCCCAAATCACTTTCTTTAACTTCATCGCGCGATTCTTCGTGTTCCATCGCGCGTGAACCTAGTGGTCCGAGCAGCCCTAGTCCACTACCTTTGAGTGTTATTTATCCAGCTGGGTATCCCTTTAAGAAAATGAATTTTGACGATTATAAACCTGTTTCTTCTGACTTGTCTTCTTCAACTGATTCTTCTTCTTCTTCTTCTGAATCAAACTTTGTGTCCCCTCAAATTAAAGAACTAATGGCGAGGCGTGGTGCACATGAGAAGAAGAAGCTGCAATCGCAATCAGATCCCAAGAAGAAAGCTGTACAAATCGTGCGGGGTATAAGGGATGAAGAATCCCTAAGCTGCTGGGTGGTAGATGGAAAGCTGTACAAATCGTGCGGGGTATAAGGGATGAAGAATCCCTAAGCTGGGTGGTAGATGCTGTATTGGATAATGAATCGGTGTTATGCTCTCCTGGAGAACTGGCAGAAGTAACAGCAGCCCTCCATCTTACCCCTGACAAAGCGTTTGACGACCAATGGGTAGTTGACGTCGTCCCAAAGAATGAACGTGTGTGCTCAGCGCGATCAAAGGGGTTATCGCGGCATTTTATGATGATGTATTCCTACTTTTTTCTGAGTATAGGAATCCGTTTTCCTTTTTTCGCTTTCGTATGCAAACTACTGGCGCATTTGAACATCGCGCCTTCACAGCTGACCCCTAATGACTGGGGTTTTATCAGAGTATTTGAAATGGTCTGTAAGGCCTATGGTCTATTCCATTCTGTAGAATCATTTTTGTATATGTTCGGCGTAATGAATCCTCGTAATAGTTGGATATCATTTAGGAGTAAGGTGAAATTTTGTGAATCAAATTGTAGAAAAATACATAAATAGAACACAGAATAATTCAAGATCTATCCCGCGGAAGGAACCAAACCCTTTTTCATAGGGGATGATGGGACTCCCATCTTTCCCTTATACTGGTCTGAGTATCCTTCAAGTAGCTCCGTGCTAAATTATAACTTTACTGACCTAAGCGAATTAGAACAGAAGACTGTGACTGCTTTGGGTAAGATTGCTCAGGAGGCACCTGAGACGGGCTCGCTTAGTACGTACACAATTCTGAAGACGATATTCGAGCTTATCTGGGTAACTTGGGCCTTGCTTACATTATTATTACCACCGTTAGTCAAGGAACTTTTGTATATCACGATGTGCAAATATGTCTAAATTATGAATTGCCTTGTTTTGCAGATAGCGCGATGACGGCCTCTATGAGTAGAATGGAACGAATTATTGCCAGTCGGGCCGCTGGTAATGCGGGTGTTGCTGCTTCTCCTCAGTCTGCCACGTCTGCTACTGCTACCGCCACCTCACGCGATTTAAAATTCATCCGAACTTTCACTAAACGTCGAAAAATTCATAACCTATTTAGAAACTCTAATTTTTAACATTAACCATTGTCCTTTAATTATACTTGATCAGATGAATCCGGAGTTTTCCGGTCGTTCGGAGAAAATACTGTTTTAAGCTGTTGCGCGCGCCATTGGCACGCTTCCCCAAACTGACTTAATTCCATCAAGTATTATCAGAAATCATATTTCCTAGTTCTATAAACCATTTATAAATCATATTTGAAACCTAGAGCTCAAAACTCAATCGACACGTTTTACGGTACAATCGTACCGCAGTATTTTTACACGCGAAAAACATTATTCACTGATTTTTCTGAAACTTGCCTATTCACTCGATTTTTCGTTCTGAATCCATTTCCAGTGTTATTTTTACCTCCTACTCAATTTTTATCTCCCTAGGGTTATGTGCATGGCTTCCCTTTCTTTGTATTTTGGCCTTATACTCAGGATTTTCACTAATCCTTCTATTTAATTCTTATTTAATATTTTAATATTTTATCTTAGAAATGCGAGGTGTTATAAGGATGGTAAAATTTACCAAAGAGATTCTTTTTCCAATTTACCAAAGAATCAATTTGCAGTGACAGAGTATGTGGTGTTGTAACATTTGGAGTTACGAAGATTTTGCACTGAGGATGGTATTTTGGTAAGACTACACTTGGGTTATGAATTGAGTGACACGGGTAATAAATTCTTACTTATCACACATTAATAGTAATGTAGTTGATTTATTCATTGGAAGAGTATGTGAGAACTTTTAAGTTTAGGGTAATGCAGTGACTTGACACTCATGATGTAATATCCCAGAAAATTAATAATAATTTATAATAATAATAAATTAATAATAATAATAAACTATAAATTATTATTATATATATATATATATATATATATATATATATATATATATATATGATGGTTATAAATAATAAATTATAATATGAATTTTACATTTGATAAAATGATTTTGAGCGATATATGTGTGATATGAGTGCTATTGGAAAATAATTTTGATACTTTATAATACTCTATATTATTTATAATAAAATAATATTAATATTAATATATATATATATATATATATATAGGGGCAGGTTATATTTACAAACTTTTTTGTTTACAAACTCTTACAAACTACACTATATTCTTCCGGGAGAATACAAACTTTTGCAAACTACACTATGTTCTCCCGGGAGAATATAGTGTAATTTGTAAAAAAATTCTAAAAAGTTTGTAAACAGATCCTGTCCCATATATATATATACATATATATATATATATAACATATGATTAATTGATTTATTAATTGATTAATGATTTATGTATTAATTTTTGATTAGTAATGTTTGATTAGTAATTTGATTAGATATGATGAGTCAATCATGAGTCAGCCTTGCGTTAGTAAATAAGTTAGTTGTATTCTGAGCCATAAGAAATTAAGAATAAAATAGTGTATAAAGCCAAAACCTGAGCCAGATACATTAATGAAGAATAAGGAAATAAATGCACGAAACCCATATTCGAGCCCAAAACTTCAACTATAAATAGAGGCCGAGTCTAACCAAACCAATTCACTTCCAATCCTCAATATTTCTCCACTACTCTTCTTCTCCTCTATTCTCTATCTCCTTACTTCAAATTTTATTATTATCTTCTTTTGGTTACCAACCGGTTTTTTGCTCCAAATTATTCTCTTCTACAAGTTAGCAAAAATGGAGACCAGGTAATCCTAATCCTTAGGAAATTTTAGGATGTTTTCATATATTACATGTAACCCTTAAGGTATTTAAATAAAATTATTTTAACCTCTAGAAATTAATTGGATTAATTATTGGATTTTGGTTTTACTCTAATAGATGTGAATATCTGAATTATGATATGATGATTGGATTTGGATTTTACTCTTGAAATTTTGATTTCAAAAATTATGATATGATGATTGGATTTGGGATTTACTCTTTGATAATAATGTCAGTCCTTTTAGATACTCTTCACCTGGTGGGATGAATAGTAGATTGGATACTCCTGCTGCTCTGAATGTGCCAGAGTTGCCTTCTTCTGCAAGTCTTTAAATGGGTCATGCACAGAACTTAAGCAACTCAACCAATGGTCAACTTCAATTCCAAGCAGCCATAGTTTATGGTAATCAAGAAGGTTCACAGGGATTACCAATCTTAAATGATGACATGGACTTGGACTTTGGTTCTAACTATGAAGACATGGACTTGGACTTTGGTCATATTTGATATATTTCTTTCATGAAGGATCATGATATTTTCATTAATATTCAAGTAAATCAGAACAAAAAAGGGTGAACTTATCTTTTCATTTGGTTTGATCTTGTTTGCAGGCTGTAATTAGAGTTCGCTTCCTTGATATATAGAGACACACACAGAGAGAGACACACAGTAAATGATAATTAATATTCATGTTAAAATAAAGAAAATAAATGTACAAGTATGCTTGAGATTTGAATTAATTTATTTACCAAAAAAAAATTATTCAAAATTTGGAAAGTAAGAGTAATCAATATATATATATATTTGTAATAATCAATATACTTTTGTTAAAGAATAGAAGAGATATTTTATCACTTAATTAAAGCCAATCAGTTATAAGTGAAATTTGACTTTTTCTAAACTAATATTAGAATACAAAAAATAATTATATTAAGTGATCAGAGTGAAATTAGAAAAAAAATAAAAATCATACATATATAATTGACCTGTAATATTAATTTCACTCACACATTCGGTAAACATTAAGTGATTATATTTTATCCTTTTAAGATGTATTTAAAGTTGTATATTTTGAATACTTTTTTAAATAATTAAATCAATAATTTTTTGGGTACATAATAAGTAAATAATCAACAAAGATGAATTTGAAATAATAAAAATTAAAAAGTGGACGGAATGCCCCGCTTATTTTTTACTAGGAAAATAATCAAGAAATCCATGCAATGCATAACCCAAAACATTACCACACGCGCGCTTTTTTTTAGTAGGTAATATATAATAATTTCATCGCGAATATTATAATTAAAGTTTTATTATAATTAAAGATGGATTGGGCCAAAAACAAAACTGCTCAAAATAACCATAATGCAATGCATAACCCAAAAGTGCAATCAATGTATCCACTTCACTTCCGAAAACATGCATTCTCATTTCTCAGATACAAAATTAAAAGTTACCATTTTCAAAGATTTTTCATCTAAAATTGGGCGGGAAGGGATTTAATAACACACACTCATTCCTTCCTCTCTTTCTTCTCTTCTCCACGAAAAACCCTAGCCGCTTCTCTTCTCATCATTCAATCAAAACAAAAAATGGTTACCTTTTCGTTAACATCTCTTCCTTCTTCTAAACGACGATTCATTGAATCTGACTTGAATGTTCTTCTTCAAGTTTTCTTCATGCTTTCTTTCTTTCTTTCTTTCAATCAACGAAATGACTCCTCAACAAAAATGGTTACCTTACCTTTGGCCGATGCACAAATCACAATAACAATACTGTTTAAGATCTTGTTCAACAATCTGCCAACTACAAGCAGCTCAACTCAAAAAGGGTGCTGATGAATGAAGGTATTATTATTACTTTACTACTTTCGCCTCTGCTTTTAAAAACAAGCATGTATTATCAAAGAGGTTAATAGTTGTTTAAGTTCAGTGATGATTTTTATAACACCTAGTAAATCCAAATATGAAATTATGTGCTAGAATGTGGGTGAAAAGGGACGGATTAGTAAAAATCCGGAAATTAAGGCCAAACTGTGTGAAAAGGGCAAAATGGTAATTTACCAAACACGTAACCCGAGGCATGAAAAAGTTGAGTAGAAGACCTCAAATGACAAAAATAATGCCGGAAACGGACTCAGGACAAGAAATCGAGTGGATAGGCAAATTTGGGAAAAATTAATGAATAATGATTTTTCCGGTGTAAAATACTGCGGTATAATTGTACCGATAAGCGTGAATTTTTTATCAGTATTTTTAGGAAACAAAAATATGTCATGAACAAGAAAAATATATAGGTTATGAAATTGTGGTCGAAATTAGGTGATTGATCAAAGTTAAGTCGCATGTGGGACCCACCTGTACACTTAAGTGACCTTTAAAGGAAAAAAAAAACATGATTATCTCTCCTAATTTCTTCTTCTTCCCCGTGAATGCCTCGTCCTCCATAGCCTTGGACCTTGAAATTTCTCACATTTTGTAACTTCATCTATACCTCACCAAATCAAACAAAATTTGTCATGAAACTTATTAGAAATCCCCTTCCAAATCCATTGGTAGTAGTCTTGAGCCTTGAAAGCCACTAGATTTTGAGAAATTCCCTCCCCAAACCCGCGGCCAAGTGTTGTAGATTTGTATTCATGGAGTTGTTTGGAGCTCCAATGGTTGGATATGATGTGGTGGAGCCTTATGCCTTGAATTTGGGTAAGCATCTTCACCATTTGAATGGCTTAATTTGTGGATTTGATTTATGAACCCTATGTGGGATTTTGTTGATTTGTATGGTTAGGGAGCTCAAATGAAAAATGTGCATTAGATGATAATGTCTTAGAATGGAGCTAGAAATGCCATGAAAATTTTAGGTGAAAAAGATGATTTTATAACTTAGAAAAATTGATGTGTCATGAAATGGCGAGGTTAAGTTGTGTGATAATGGTGTGGTGAGTTATTGTATAATGTGGTAATATGATTGTATAATGATGATTTATGCAATAAAATCTATGGTGATATTGGATTTTGTAACTTAGTGAAATTGGTGGAAATTGATGAAAATGTGAAATGTAAACATGCATTGTAATGGATGGAAATGATGGAAGGTGTGTTGGTATATGTAAATGATAGGATTATATGATGAGTGTAAGTGTTAAATTGGATCGAGAACTTTGTTGGATGGTGATATGAGCAAGGGGCAAGAAAACAAATTATAGATAAAGGGTAGTAAATAATCCAATGGTTGAGAAAAATCTGAATTGTTATAACAAAATTACTTTTAGTTGATGTATAAAAGGGGAAGAGGGAATGATGTAAAGGGGTGAATATTGTAAATTTCTGTATTGGAAATAAATCCTATTCTCATCTCCTTCTTCTCTTCCTTGTTTTCAAATAATGTTCTCCTATCTTTTCTTCACGGAACTTGTTCTATCAAATCCTTTGAACAATGGCACCTGAAACACATGTTCAATTGTGAACGATCGAATGGAGCAAATCAAATCTGAAGTGGAAATTCTAAAGGATCAAATGTCCAACAAATTTCAGGAGATAACAAAGTTGGATGCAATCTTGCCAACAATAGAGAAAGCAAAACATATATAGGTTATGAAATTGTGCATCAAGGACCAAGGTTTGATGGGTCTCTTGATCAAGGCTGGATCTTTAAAGTCAATCAATTCTTTGATTCTTATGAAATGGATGAAGTGCAAAGACTGCGCATTGCTCCTTTTTATTTTAAGTGACATGGATGGTATCATGGACTGCATAAAATACCAAGATCACTCTTGGTTAATTTCTACAAGCCTTCCAGAAGCGTTTTGGAGTGATTATCAATTGACCAGAATGATCAAAAAGTTTTTGGGTGACTATGAAAATTTGAGATTTTACCCAATGGGTTAGGTGAACTCTCTGATTCCCTCTTGCCATCGACTCTAATCACACCAAGGATCAACTCACAAAACCTATTATGGCCAGTGATGAAACTTGTGGTAGAAAGAGATCAACAAGTCAAAATCATGGTTGCTAATGAATCTAGTAGTATTACTGTCCTAAACCATGACCATTTAAAGCTGGGAGAAAACCAAGGATTGTCATAGCCTTGGACAAGGATTGATGCCTTCTAGTTTTAAGGTACGAGCAATTTTCCTTAATGGAGATAATTTTGCAACTGAAGATGTTTTGGATCTTGATTTTAGTGAAACTGCAATTGGTCATATTGTTTTGGTTGATTTTGAACATTGGTGGATTATATTGTTGAAAGCATATAAGAAATGCATTGGAGAATTATATGTGCAAGAAAGAGTTAGTGCAAACTCGAATCTAGATGATTTTAAAGCTATGTCTAGCTAACGGTTTTGATATGTTTCCAACCTTGTTGGTTAATGGCGAATCAAATTCCTTCATGGTTGTTGGAATTTATACCAAATAAAAGAGGTTATTTTTCTACCTTCAAAAAAGGAGGCTGTTTGATTGGAAACCTGCAACCAAATTATATGACTTGATTTGAAACTTATGGTCCAATTTAAGTGGGATGATTACTGCAGATCAATTACATGCAATTTTAGGCCATATTGAATCGAAATGGGCAGAATTAGTAGTCAACATGTCATTCAAAGTATGTTATCCTACTCTTGAAGGCCAACAATGGCAGATTATATCAACAATGGCAGGCTTGCTGTCAACTTTGCTCTGGCAGCTTGGTGTTGCATACATTAAGATGAATAAACCAAACATTGATTTAAAGGCTGTTGTGTGCAATATATGCAGTATTTCTTGGTGATAAATTCACATGCTAGAACTACAGCACAAATGAGTTTACATGCTTTATTTGGGTTTTTGGTAGCTCCAAGTTTTATTGATTCTACGGATAAATTTGAGCTAGTTACTCATGTTGTTGTGTGGGAATTGCTGGATGAATTTCATTACTTGTATCAATTTTCCAACCTTGACAAGGTTGTTTTTAATGGGAAATTGATATGCAAAAATTGTGAAAGGGTAGTAAATAATCCAATGGTTGTAATCTGAATTTGTTATAACAAAATTACTTTTAGTTGTGTTGGTATATGTAATATTGTAACCCATAGGATTATATGATCTCCTTCTTCTCTTCCTTGTTTTCAACTTGTTTTTTCTCTCATCTTCAACCTCTGTTCTCCTATCTTATCTTTTCTGTCACGATAGAACTTGGTTCTATCAGATGGTTCCTTGTAAATTTCGAACCATGTGGTGTGGAAAGGAAGAATTGAAGTGAAAATATGGTGTAATCAATGGTCGATACATTGGTAGATGAGTGAGTTAGATTGATGAATAAAGAGGTTTGGATGATTGAATAAGTTGTATGGTGGCCTTTGAACCTAATGGATAATTGTTGAGCATAATTATTATGAAAATTATGTGCTATTGCAAATGGTTTGATGATCATGATTGTTGATCATTCAGGTTGCCTCTCACGGACGCTATGGAAGCGGATTAAGCTTGGAGCTTACGTGTGGAGCATTGGCTTCAGAGTCAAGGTAAACCTTTAGAACTTGGGTTTAGTCCCTTGTGTGCTCCACCACACCTAGTGGAAGGTTGTGGTTGGAGTTTGTGTTGTTGAACATTGTGTGAATATGTATGTTCATGCATTATTGCTTGATTGTGTGACATGCTTTGAGCATGTTGTGTGTGAATTGTTTGCTCTCTGGCCAGCAGATGTGTGTTGGTTTGGACTTCCACTGGATATATCCTTTGGGGATTCCGGTCGGGTTTTGCCGTGGGGCCGACTCTGGGAGCGGTACTAGGATGATCCAAATGTGGGACTTCCGCTGGATATGGCTCATGAGGAGTTCCAGTTGGGTTTTGCCATTGGGTCGTCTCAACTATGGGAGAGGCACCAGGAAGATTCTAGGAGTCATATGATGGGGTCCTTGGACGGAATCCTAATGTGGATGTTCTTGGATTTGTCCCCAGTTGTTTGTGATATTGTATGTCATGCATTTTACATAATGTTAATTGTTGCACATTGAGTGAGCCATGGGGTGGAGTGATCCTCTAGTCCCCTTGATTTACTGAGATATATTTGTATATCTCATCTCGCGTTTAGGGACATCATTTCAGGTTAGGTTGAGCCTGGAGGAGTGGAGCATGAGGTGCACATGGAGGGCATAGCATGTTAAAGGATTTTATTGAATACACCTAGTATAGTGTTTAATACTTTGGACTTAGGTTATGAACTTGTTGCATGTTGATATTGCCATGCTTTTGTATGTTCATGACTATATGTTAAGTCTTTTAAAATTGATGTATATTTATGCCTTTAGTTTCTATTGGTATTTTGGTGAGCATGGGACTTGTGCATGGCCACACATATTGTATTTTGAGGCATTGAGCACTTATGATGTAAAATGAGCCATATGATATGTAAATGGCAACACAATTGGTGAATGAGGTAAAATGGTGCATTGGTATTAGAATATATATGAAGGAAGGGCCTAGAGCCTATATTAGAACTTGGATAGTGTGTGTATTAAGTATCAAGGTGTTAGGAGTAAGTTACATCACTCATTTTGTGTCTTTAAAGCTGTCATCTGTCGCTTTTACTGCAGGGTAATCGATTACTTTCCATGGGTAATAGATTACCTGAAACAGAGGACACGAAAAATGAGCCAATGTGAACAAAGTAATCGATTACCTAGTTCAGTAATCGATTACCAATGCTGGGTAGTCGATTACCTTGAAACAGGGAGCTCAATTGGAGCTACTGCCTTATTCTGGAACCTTTGGTAATCGATTACCTCAAGGATGGTAATCGATTACAACTATGTTAAATTTCAAAAATGTGCTTTCTAAAAGATAAAATGAATGATAATGCTTGGAGAGATGGTATTTAGCATGTTTTATGCTTCTGCGAGTCTTGCATTTACAGTAATGGTGTTGTCTTAATTAATTACGGAAACGGTTAATGTTTAACAAAGAGGAATTAATAAAAGAAAAAAGTTTACCCGTAATTTAATTAACGCAATTACTGTGATTGTAACTGCACTTAATATCATATTCAATATTAACACACCGGTCCGGTAACGGGGTGTTACAATTTTCAGAATATGGATTTTATCTTTCTTTTTGATTAAATAATGACTAGCCTTATTTTATTTTTCTTTGTAGAGTTTACACAACATTGCAGTGACAGAGTATGTGGTGTTGTAACAATTGGAGCTACAAAGATTTTGCATTGAGGATGGTATTTTGGTAAGACTACACTTATGTTGTGAATTGAGTGACCCAGGTAATAAATTCTTACTTATCACACATTAATAGTAATGTAGTTGATATATTCATTGGACGAGTATGTGAGAACTTTTAATTTTGGGGTAATGCAGTGACTTGACACTCATGATGTAATATCCCGGAAAATTAATAATAATTTATACTAATAATAATAAACTATAAATTAGTAGTAATAATATAAATATATATATATATATACATATATGATGGTTATAGATAATAAATTATAATATAAATTCTACATTTGATAAAATGATTTTGTGCGATATATGTGCGATATGAGTGCTATTGGAAAATAATTTTGATACTTTGTAATACTCTAGATTATTTATAATAAAATAATATTAATATTAATTTGTGTATATATATATATATATATATTATATGATTAATTATAATTAACTGATTTATTAATTGATTAATGATTTATGTATTAATGTTTGATTAGTAATTTGATTAGATATGATGAGTTAATCATGAGTTAGCCTTGCGTTAGTAAATAAGTTAGTTGTATTCTGAGCCATAAGAAATTAAGAATAAAATAGTGTATAAAGCCAAAATCTGAGCCAGATACATTAATGAAGAATAAGAAAATAAATGCACGAAACCCTATATTCGAGCACAAAACTTTAACTATAAATAGAGGCCTAGCCTAACCAAACCAAATCACCTTCAATCCTCAATATTTCTCTACTATTCTTCTTCTCCTCTATTCTCTATCTCCTTACTTCAAATTTTATTATTATCTTCTTTTGGTTACCAACCGATTTTCTGCCCCAAATTATTCTCTTCTACAAGTTAGCAAAAATGGAGATCAGGTAATCTTAATCCTTAGGAAATTTTAAGATGTTTTCATATATTATATGTAACCCTTAGGGTATTTAAATAAAATTATTTTAACATCTAGAAATTAATTAGATTAATTATTGGATTTTGGTTTTACTCTAATAGATGTGAATATTTGAATTGTGATATGATCATTGGATTTGGATTTTACACTTGAAATTTTGATTTCAAAAATTATGATATGATGATTGGATTTGGGTTTTACTCTTTGATAATAATATCATTCCTTTTATATCTTCTTCACCTGGTGGGATGAATAGTAGATTGGATACTCCTGCTCCTTTGAATGTGCCAGAGTTGCCTTCTTCTGCAAATCTTCAATTGGGTCATGCATAGAACTTAAGCAACTCAACCAATGGTCAACTTCAATTCCAAGCAGCCATAGTTTATGGTAATCAAGAAGGTTCACATGGATTACCAATCTTAAATGATGACATGGACTTGGACTATGGTTCTGACTATGAAGACATGGACTTGGACTTTGGTTCTGACTATGAAGACATGGACTTGGACTTTGGTCAAATATATCAAATGTGACCAAAGTCCAAGTCCATGTCTTCATAGTCAGAACCAAAGTCCAAGTCCATGTCTTCATAGTCAGAACCAAAGTCCAAGTTCATGTCTTCATAGTTAGAACCAAAGTCCAAGTCCATGTCTTCATAGTTAGAACCAAAGTCCAAGTCAAGTCATTGTCTTCATAGTCAGAACCAAAGTCCAAGTCCATGTCTTCATAGTCAGAACCAAAGTCCAAGTCAATGTCTTCATAGTCAGAACCAAATTCCAAGTCAATGTCATCATTTAAGATTGGTAATGTAACAGCCCGTTGTACACCGGTATTGTTAATATTAATTATGATATTAAGCGCAGTTACAATCACAGCGATTCATTTATAAAAATGCAAATAAACTTTTTCCGATTAAAATTTGTGATCATAACTGAAACACTAGCGGAAGACTTACTTAAACTATTTATACACTTTATTTTACTACATATAAGCCACTAAGGGGTTCCCATTGACGTGAATCGGCAAGTGTACCGAATCGCGCAAGTAATAAAATGATAAGTCAAGTTCGTATCCACAGAGAGTGTGTCCAAATCAATTAAACTATCCTTTTTAAGATTAAATATTTCAAGATGTTTTTGACACGAATGTCAGGATTGTGTGGGAAATTGATTTGTAAAATAAAAGACGTGTTTTTGTTATTTTTGAATAATCAAGAATCCACTAAAATAAGGGTTTGAATATATGAGAAAAACGCTGCAGTTAGAGAACACTCACCGATGATCCCCACCTTTTACTCTGGATTAAGTTAAATATTAATATATAAATCGTGAAATTAGATAATTATTAGATAAAGGTATCAATAGTTAATTCTCAATCCCTTGAAGAATTAACCCTTTAATCTCATATAGAACCCTAATTCCTTGAGGTGCCCTATATGAGATCAAGCATAAAGATCGATAATTCAAACATCTACAATATGAATCATGTCTATCCCTAGATCATGTTCATACCGTCGTTCTATTCCCTTTCTGGATTAAATACCTCACATCCCTCTTGTTGGCCCTAATCCACACAATTATTATCAATTACTAGATAGATCGGATCTAATAACAACAATAACAATACGATCAGAATAGAACGAAATTCAAAAGATAAATATATCAATAAAAACTCAATCCATTGTATCAGGGGTTCACAAGGGTTCGTGACCCTAACCACAGCAAAGAGGTTCTAGCCAACCATTATCATGGCTAAAATCCAATATTCAAATGAAAACATACAACTACAAGAACTACAGAAAGGTAGAAGAAGAGATCTCTCCAGAGCTTTCGCCTCCAAAATGACCTCTGATTTGTCCAGAATATGAAAAGTATGTTTTAGGGTTGCCTTGTGCCCTTTTTATGCACCTCAGAATCCTCCTTTTCTCGCAACTGACAGCTGTCCATCTCAACCCTACGCTTGGAGCGCAGGATCCACGCTCCAAGCGTGGAGCTTCTGCCTCTTTTCTCCTTGTCTACGCTTCAAGCGTAGGGTTCTACGCTTGAAGCGTAGACTCACTGTCTTGAGGTCTTTTCCTACGCTTCAAGCGTGGGTTGAACGCTTGAAGCGTGGAGCTTCTGTCTGATTTTCTTCCTGTTCCTTTATTTGTCATTTTTCTCCTATAAACATGAAGAATCTGAGTGAGAGAGTGTCTGACAATTTTTATTCAATAATTTCACCACATATACACCTTTATACACAATTTTAGATTTGATTTCATGCTTTTTTGATCTATAAAAGTATATATGCTGGGAGCATATCACCTATAAACCCACTTAGCCAATTTCTCACTTTTACGTTTTTACCAACTTAACAAGGTTCACTAATTAATTTTTATGCGAACACAAAACAAAAATCCAAACCTACACTTCAGGTTATCCTTTTTCCTTATTCCATTACCTTTCTAACAAGCTATTACGCACTCGATTCCGAGCTCGTGAGCTCCTGTTATCGCCGTTTGAAGTTGGACAAACAACATTGCCCACCAACTCCAAAACAGCCCAAAACCTCCAATCTTCACATAATATTCTGCACCTAACCACAAGACCACTGTCTCTCAAACTTTTACACCATAAACTGGACACCTCAAACTTCGATTTGATATATCGTATGCTTAATTTGACCAAGTAACGAAGCGGGAATTAATTTCCCAAAACTGCTCCAGATCTGCCTACAGGAACAGGCCAGAACAGGGCAGATTGTGCCTTCAGCCACCGTGGGCTGTGCACACCACCAATGATCCTAAGATTTTGAAACAACGTAGGGGACATCTTAAGCTTCAAAATGGCGTATGGCACGTCCCAATCGGACCACTATGGAGAGAGATATACTCTCCCGAAGTTCACCCAAAAATTGCCAATTCTACAGAAATTTCGCCAGAGTTTCCTTTATATTTCCTAAAATCCCCAAATTTGCATAAGTTGTTTAACACAACTAATATACCTGAAATCCAGCAAAATCCAATGGGTGGCACACACAAGGACCAACAACGCCTTGGGGCACTTACAACCCAATCCAATTTACACTTAAAACATAAACAGTTCACTTTCAAATCTTCTATAGTTTCAATCACCAACCTTCAATTTCATGCATAAATCATCATACATATAATTATAACTCTAAAATAGGCCTAAGACCCTTCTATAATAATAAGCATACATCCATAGTATATTTACAGTACTGAATTACAATTACACTTACACTTTAACTTCAATTTACAATAATCCACATATTACAACTTTACTTAACAAATGAATTCATAACTAAAATGACAAATATAATACACTGAAGCAAAATATGCATCACTACTCCACTCATCATCATGCGGGCTTCTTGCCCGCTGCTCCATATCCACTGTTACATCCTAAAATAAATGCCCCGAGACGGGGTGAGATATACAGATATATCTCAGTAACCAAGAGATTCTGGAGAAAACTCCACCCAATGGTTCACTTCGATGTATATCAATAATATAAAACACCATCACTGTTATAAAACAGGATAAAGCAAGGGATTTAGAGAAAGGGGGTAATATCATAAAACAACTACGACATGCGGGATGGTAGCTACCAATACCACGCCATGTCCTCGGCTATACGCCTATGGGTACTACCCCTGGCGTGTTCATAGAACAACCCACCAAGGTACCCCTTCCAACCATATACACCCGAGACTACCTAGTGTGCTCCTATCTGGATGACTGATATGCTCCCAGCATATATACTTTTATAGATCAAAAAAGCATGGAATCAGATCTAAAACTGTGTATAAAGGTGTATATGTGGTGAAATTATTGAATAAAAATTGTCAGACACTCTCTCACTCAAATTCTTCATGTTTATAGGAGAAAAAGGTCAAAAAAAAGGAGCAGGAAGAAATCAGACAGAAGCTCCACGCTTGGAGCGTTCAATTCAACGCTTGAAGCGTAGGAAGAGACCCAAGGCAGTGAGTCTACGCTTCAAGCGTAGAACCCTACGCTTGAAGCGTAGACAAGGAGAAATCAAACAGTGTTTCTACGCTTGGAGCGTGGATCCTGCGCTCCAAGCGTAGGGTTGAAATGGACAGCTGTCAGTTGCGAGGAAAGGAGAATTCTGAGGTGTATAAAAAGGGCAAAAGACAACCCTAAAGACACAGTTGGTCATTCTGAACCATTTTAGGTCATTCTGAGGAGAAAGGCTTTGGAGATTCGGAGAGGAACATCTTCTTCTTCTACCTTTCTGTAGTTTTTCTATTTGGATGTCTTTATTTGAATATTGGATTTTAGCCATGATAATGGTTGGCTAGAACCTCTTTGTTGTGGTTAGGGTCACGAACCCTTGTGAACCCCTGATACAATGGATTGAGTTATATTTATATATTTATCCTTTGAATTTCGTTCTATTCTGATCGTATTGTTATTGTTATTATTAGATCCGATCAATCTAGTAATTGATAATAAATCTGAGGATTAGGGCCAACAAGAGGAATCTGCGGTGGTTAATCCAGAAAGGGAATATAACGACGGTATGAACATGATCTAGGGATAGACATGATTCATATTGTAGATGTTTTAATTATCGATCTTTATGCTTGATCTCATATAGGACACCTCAAGGAATTAGGGTTTTATATGAGGTTAAAGGGTTAATTCTTCAAGGGATTGAGAATTAACTACTGATATTTTTATCTGATAATTATCTAATTTCACGATATATATATTGATATTTAACTTAATCCAGAGTAAAAGGTGGGGATCATCGGTAAGTGTTCTCTAACTGCAGCGTTTTTCTCATAAATTTCCAAACTCTTATTTTGTTGGATTCTCAAATATTCAAAAAGAACAAAAACACGTTTTATTTTACAAATCAAATTTCCACACAATCCTGACATTCGTGTCAAAAACCTCTTGGATCATTTAATCTTCAAAAGAATAGTTTAATTGATTTAGATACACTCTCTGTGGATTCGACCTGACTTACTACTTATTACTTGCGCGATTCGGTACACTTGCCGATCCACGTCAAGTTTTTGGCGCCGTTGCCGGGGAGTGTTTTTCTAAAATCAATTAATCTTGATTTTAAAGATTAAATTGTTTTTATTTTATTTTTTATTTTATTTTTGTTTTGTATCTGTGCTACTAATCT